>CM060342.1:38149414-38151914 GCA_030674155.1 Stramonita haemastoma
GAAGAGCGAACGTGGAGGATTATATATTTTTATATTTCATTTTGTTATTTTAATTTCTTTTAATTTTAATACCACTTTATGTCACAACAGATTTCTCTGCGTGAAATTCGGCGCGGGGAGAGCGCGTCGCCACAAGTGCAGCGCCTACCCATTATTTTATATATATATTATATATTTATGTTTGTATAGATATATAGATCTATCTATCTATATATCTATATCTATCTATCTATCTATCTATCTATCTATATCTATATCTCGCCCTGGGGACTCCAACTGTCCGATTTTTCCTCAAGGATGGTGTCTAAACACAACACCTGTGTGCATACTCTTTTATATATATCCTACTAGTACACAATGGCCTGCTCTTCCGAAAGGCAGAACGGGGTTTTAATGTGGGCTAAGATGTTCTGCGTGCGTTCGCACATGGGGCCTCGGTTTATAGTCTCATCTCATCCGAATGGCTCTGACATTCAGTTCGATTTTTTTTTCTTCCGTCAAACTGGAAAGAAAGGGCGAGGCTGGAATCGAACCCAGAACGTCACGGTTTACTTGTTGGCAGGCGTACGTCTTAACCATCCTGCCACCTTCCTTCCACTAGCCACTGAAAATAGCTGATGATGCTGGTAGTACTAATGGGAGCAGTGCATTTTTCCTTCCGTCTTGCTCGCCTTCTCTAGGTCCCTGAACTTCCTCTTTGTTAGGGTCAATTTGGTGTGTCTGTGGTCTTATGGTGGGTTTTGGGGGTTGGGGTTTTTTTTTTTTCGTGGTTCGGTTTGGTTGGTTTTGGGTTGTTGCGTTTTTTTGTGGGTTTTTTTTGTTTGTTGTCTTTTTTTTCGTGGTTTGGTTTGGTTGGTTTTAGGTTGATGTTTTTTTATTTAAAAAATTTCTATAGTTTATTTCATTAGTGTTTGTGTTGTTGTTTTTTTGTTTAATGTCCATTCACTGCGTGGTAGTATAGACACGCTCGCATTCAAACCTTCACTTCTCTGTCTGTCTGTCTCTCTGTCTGTCTGTCTGTCTGTCTGTCTGTCTGACTCTCTCTCTCTCTCTCTCTCTCTCTCTCTCTCTCTCTCTCTCTCTCTCTCTCTCTCTCTCTTTGTTTCTCTCTTCTTATATATATAGTCATATATAAAAAAAATATATATATATCTATTACACACACTCACACACACATATATATATATATATTTATTTATTTATTTATATTTATATATATATATATCCCTTAGTCTGGCGACCGTGGGAGCACCCCTGAACATGACAACCAGTTCCCTCCATTCCTCTGTGTGTGTGTGTTGTGTGTGTGTGTGTGTGTGTGTGTGTGTGTGTGTGTGTGTGTGTGTGTGTGTGTGTGTGTGTGTGTGTGTGTGTGTGTGTGTGTGTGGTGTGTATGTACAGATATATATAGGTCTTACTGGGAAGAAAATATAACCTCTGCAATGGTTATGAACTGCTGAGAGTCATCTATGCTCCTCTGTGCTCTATTTTTTTCTTTAATAGTCTGTTTTCTAGTACATTTCATTAGCATGCCTATTTATTTAGTGTTTATTTTTTCTTTTAACAGTCTGTTCTTTAGTCCATTTCAATAGCATGTCTATTTCATTCCTGTTTATTTTTTTTCTTTTAATAGTCTGTTTTATAGTCCATTTCAATAGCATGCCTGTTTCATTAATGTTTTTTTTCATTTAATAGTCAGTTCTGTAGTCCATTTCAATAGCATGTCTATTTCATTAGTGTTTATTTTTTTTTTTAATAGTCTGTTCTATAGTCCATTTCAACAGCATGTCTATTTCATTCCTGTTTATTATTTTCTTTAATAGTCTGTTCTACAATCCATTTCAATAGCATGTCTATTTCATCAGTGTTTATTTTTTCTTTATGAATAGTCTGTTCTATAGTCCATTTCAATAGCATGTCTATTTCATTAATGGGTTTTTTTCTTTAATAGTCTGTTCTATTGTCTATTTCCATAGCATGTCTATTTCATTAATGTGTTTTTTTCTTGTAATAGTCTGTTTTATAGTTCATTTCAATAGTATGTCTATTTCATTAGTGTTTATTTTTTTCTTTTAATAGTCTGTTTTATAGTCCAGGCCATTTCAATAGCATGCCTGTTTCATTAATGTTTTTTTTTTTCCATTTAATAGTCAGTTCTATAGTCCATTTCAATAGCATGTCTATTTCATTAGTGCTTATTTTTTTCTTTTAATAGTCTGTTCTATATGGTCCATTTCAACAGCATGCCTATTTCATTAGTGTCTCTATGCTCTTCTGTGCCCTTATTTTTTCTGTTTATAGTCTGTTTTATAGTCTATTTTTATACTCTGTTTTATAGTCTATTTTTATACTCTGTTTTATAGTCTATTTTTATAGTCTGTTTTATAGTCTATTTTTATACTCTGTTTTATAGTCTATTTTTATACTCTGTTTTATAGTCTATTTTTATAGTCTGTTTTATAGTCTATTTTTATAGTCTGTTTTATAGTCTATTTTTATA
>CM060342.1:38156914-38161914 GCA_030674155.1 Stramonita haemastoma
GCTATGGGCCCATTGAGAAGACTGGGACTGTACAGTCGAGCTTCATCCACTTTACGGATGCAATTTTTTAGAATGTTGCTCAAATTACCTAACCAACACCTGCAACTTCCATAACAGCATCATTACATCATCCCCATTTTGATGTAATGATGCTGTTATGGAAGTTGCTTGACTGTGACACTGTTGTGAAATGCTTGGATGCATGTGACACTTTTTTGTAAAATGCTGGGTTGCTTGACTGTGACACTGTTGTAAAATGCTTGTATGCACGTGACACTGTTGTAAAATGCTTGGATGCATGTGTCACTATTGTAAAATGCTTGGATGCATGTGTCACTATTGTAAAATGCTTGGATGAATGTGACTATATGTAAAATACTTAATTGTATGTGACACTATTGTAAAAAGCTAGGATGCATGTGACACTATTGTAAAATACGGGGTTGCATGACTTTTACACCATTGTAAAATGCTTGTATGCATGTGTCACTATTGTAAAAGGCTTGGATTGTTTGTAAGAATTGCCATGACGTATCAGAAAGTCCGTTTCTGTCTCATCATGTCAGATAATTGTTTCATCTCTGGCCTAATTGTTATTGCGTTCGACCGTGCTTTAAGTTTTCCATTGTTAATTGTGTAGTGTATTGTACAATGGTTAAGTGTCATTGTTTCAGTTTTGCGTGCACACACCCACACGCATGCTCGCACACACACACACTCACATGCGCACGCACGCACACACGCACACACACACACGAACGCACACACACACATGCACTCACACACACACACACATCCACACACACACACATCCACACACACACACAAACACACACACACACACACACACACACACACACACACACACACACACACACACACACACACACACACACACACACACACACACACACACACACACACACACACACACACACACACACACACAATCACCACGCCATTTGCTTAATCTCAACAAGATTGACGGCTCTGTTATACAAGAGGTCCCTTACATCACTGAATCTAGTATTAAAGTTCATGCTATACACCACTCTCTCTCTCTCTCTCTCTCTCTCTCTCTCTCTCTCTCTCTCTCTCTCTCTCTCTCTCTCTCTCCTCTCTCTCTCTCTCTCCTCTCTCTCTCTCTCTCTCTCTCCTCTCTCTCTCTCTCTCTCTCTCTCTCCTCTCTCCTCTCTCTCTCTCTCTCTCTCTGGGGATGGATAGCCTAGTGGTCAGAACATTGCGCTGGCAATTTGACGACCCGGGTTCGAGTCCGGTCGAGATTTTTCTCCTGGAGTTAACATCAGTGCTGACTCCACTCTCCCCAAGAGTCCTTCGGATGAGACTTTAAACCGAGGCCCCGTGTGCGAACGCACGCAGAACATCTTGCGCATACGTTAAATCCTGTTCCGCTTTTCGTAAGAGTAGGCCATCGTGTGCCGGTGGGAACAGATGACATTTACAAAACTGCATACACACGGGGACTGGACGTAAAAAAGCACAAAAGTGCTTATTCATTATCCTCGATATAAAAGAATAAATCAAATCAAATCAAATCAAATCAATTTTCTCTCTCTCTCTTTCTTTCTTTCTCTCTCTCTCGTTTTTTTTTTTCATTCCAGAGTACTGTTTTAAAGTAAGAAAGATCGGTGAAAACATTCTAATATATATCATGGTGTTGTTGTTGTTGTTGTTTTTTTACTGGGTTGCTCTCTTCTCTGCTGTCTCCTCTCTATTTCAATCTATTTGATGTACATAATTGTAATCATTTTATCTGAGGGATCTTAAAGGTAAACCACCCGTCTGCAAGGCGAAATGTCGCGGGATTAGTTAATATTTTATTTTTGACTTTATACCACTTTATGTCACAGCAGATTCCTCTGCGTGAAATTCGGGCTGCTCTCCCCCGGGGAGAGCGCGTCGCTACAAGTGCAGCGCCACCCCTTTTTTTCCTGTCTGCAACTGTATTTGTTTCCCTATCAAAGTGGCTTTTTTGGACAAAATTTTGGCAGAGACAACCCTCTTGTTGCTGTGGGTTCTTTTACGTGCGTTAAATAATAATGTGTAACTCACGGGACCTCGTTTATCGCCTCATCCGTTCGGACTAGCACTCAGACCACCAGTCATGGTCTGATGGAAGGAGGGAAAGTTTTAGGCCCAAACGGGATTCGAACCACCGCACACTTCGACCCGGAGTTTTTGCTTTCTAGGCAGGCGCGTTACCTCTAGACCACCGATTTTTTAAATTTATTCTTTTATATCGAGGATAATGGAATAAGCAATTATATACCTTTTTTACATCCAGACCCCATGTGTATGCAGCTTTGCAAATGTCATCTGTTCCCACCGGCACACGATGACCTACTCTTACGAAAAGCGGAACAAGATTTAACGTGTGCGCAAGATGTTCTGCGTGACTACTACTACTGCTGCTGCTACTGCTGCTGTTGCTGCTGCTGCTGCTATTACTACTACTACTACTACTACTACTACTACTATTACTACTACTACTACTACTACTACTACTACTACTACTACTACTACTACTACTACTACGACTACTACGACTACTACGACTACTACTACTACTACTACTACTACTACTACTACTACTACTACTACTACTACTACTACTGCTGCTGCTGCTGCTGCTGCTGCTGCTGCTGCTGCTACTACTACTACTACTACTGCTACTGCTGCTGCTGCTGCTGCTGCTGCTACTACTACTACTACTACTACTACTACTACTACTACTACTACTACTACTACTACTACTACTACTACTTCTACAACTACTACAACTACTACTACTACCACAAGAGCCAAATTGGCTATGTGATGGTGATGTTGAGGAGGAGGGGAGGAGGAGGATAGTGGTAGTGGTGGTGGTGGTGGTTTTGGTGGTGGTAGTAAAGACAACAGGACTGACAGTGTTGTTTCCAACAATAAAGACAAATTGAAATTGATCACAATAACACCACTATCATATTGAATTTGACAATAACAACATCAATAACAGATTATTGAAAATAATGACAATTACAAATTGTCATTAACTACAATAACAATGATTAAAAATTGACAAAAAATAACAACAATAACAAATTGACACAAAAGATCATAAAAACAATTTGAAATTGACAAAAATAGCAACAAGAACACATTGAAACTGACGAAAATAGTAACAAGAACACATTGAAATTGACAAAAATGATAACACTAACAAAACAAAATCGACAAAAAAAAACACCAAAAAATTGAAACTGACAAAAATAACAAGAAAACTGACAAAAATAAAACAAACAATAAGAAACTAGAATTGAAAAAATAACAAACTATACCAAATTCAAATTCACAATAACATACGAGGTTTGTAATTTTTTGTTTGGTTTGGTTTTTTGGGCAGGACACACTTAGAGTGCAACACTCCCAATTCTTCAACAAGCTGCGGGGACCTGGGACTCGAACCCTGAATCTCCCGGTCCCCGGGGAATGGAACCACGGGCAGGGCAGTGAGACGTGGTGGCGTTGGGGCCAGTGGACCAGCAAATTAATATCAAATGTATATTATATCATTTAAGAATAACACTCGACAGAGTGGGGGTAGTGTGTGTGTGTGTGTGTGTGTGTGTGTGTGTGTGTGTGTGTGTGTGTGTGTGTGTGTGTGTGTGTGTGTATGTGTGTGTGTGTGTATGTGTGTGTGTGTGTGTGTGTGTGTGTGTGTGTGTGTGTGTGTGTGTGTGTGTGTGTGTGTGTGTGTGTGTGTGTAGGGTGGGGGGTGGGGGTGGGGGAGGGAGGGTGTGAGTTTGTTGTTTTTTTAGGGAGGGGTTGTATTGAAATGTAATGTGGTGGTATTGTTGTATTTGAGTTGTATTGTGTTGTTGTGTGTTGTGGTGTGGTGTGGTGTGTTGTGTTGTGTTGTGTTGTATCGTATAGCGTGTCAGAATTTTTCTGCTGAAAAGTTAAGAGTTCTGACTATAGTTATACCTTTCAATATCAATTTCTGATTACAGTTATACCTTTTAATATCAATTTATGATTATAGTTATACCTTTCAATAGCAGTTTATGACTGTAACTTTACCTTTCAATATCAATGTACTATTTTACTCATACCCTTCAATATCAATTTATGATTAATTAGGGTTATACCTATCAAGTTCTGATTTATAGTTATACCTTTCAATATCAATTTATAATTATAGTTATGCCTTTCAATGTCAATTTATAATTATAGTTATACCTTTCAATATCAATCTATGACTGTAATCATACCTTCCAATACAAATATCTGATTATAGTTATACCTTTCAATATCAATTTATAATTATAGTTATGCCTTTCAATGTCAATTTATAATTATAGTTATACCTTTCAATATCAATCTATGACTGTAATCATACCTTCCAATACAATTATCTGATTATAGTTATACCTTTCAATATCAATTTCTGATCATAGTTATACCTTTCAATATCAATTTATAATTATAGTTATACTTTTCAATATCAATTTATGATCATAGTTATACCTTTTAATATCAATTCCATGTGTGTGTCTGTGTCTCTGTATCTCTGTGTGTATGTATGTGGGTGTGTGTCTGTGTGTGTGTCTGTATGTGTGTCTGTGTTTTGTGTGTACGTACGTGCGTGCGTGTGTTGTGTGTGTGTGTGTGTGTGTGTGTGTGTGTGTGTGTGTGTGTGTGTGGTGTGTGTGTGTGTGTGTCTTTGTGAGTGTGAGTATGTGTGTTTGTAAGGTTGCATGACATTGATGAAAAGGTTCACTATATTTCTATTTCTGTGAAATTTTGTCTTGTAAATATATTTTGTTAATGCAAATTATATATATGTTCAGCTGATTTTGTTAACTGAAATCCTCCATGCCCCAAGAGGGGTCAAAGGCGAATTAAATCTTGAATCTTGTGTATGTTTGTGTGTCTGTGTGTGTCTGTGTGTATATGTCTTTGTGTACGTGCGGTGCGGGGCGTGTGTGCGTGCGTGC
>CM060342.1:38169414-38171914 GCA_030674155.1 Stramonita haemastoma
TTTAATCAGATTAATTTGCCAAGCAATACTGCTGCCTTAGAGGAAGCAAAAGAACTAATTGATCAGGACATTAACAAAGCAGTGGAGTTGTTTACTGCAGTCCTGAAATCTGCCGCCTCTTGTATGACTGTAAAACACAGGATTAAAGATGTCATAAGAGGTCAGGTTTGGTTTGATGCCGAATGTCGGGAGAGTCGGAAGAAGACCAGAAAAGCTCTTCGTGAGTTCAAACGATTTCGGAGAGAAGACCCAGCAGCAGATGGTCGACCATACTTTGAGCAAAGAAAAACATATAAGATGTTATTAACAGAGAAAGAAAATGCATACAAAAAGAAATGTAGGGCAGAGCTCGAACAAAACATTCATGATTCCAAGTTCTTTTGGAAAAAAAAGTTAAATACTTTTCATCTAAAAGTAAAAATAAACTGGAAATATTACAGAGGAAGAATGGCTGCAGCACTTCAAGGGAGTTTTTGGAGTTGAAGATCAAATTACTCCTGACGAAGAACTTATCGATCTTAATACTGTAAATGGGGAACATGATGTTGATCCAAATGATGACTCATTGAATAGCAAAATAACTGAACAAGAAATACTAGACTCCATAGATCATCTGAAACATAATAAAGCAGCGGGTCCAGATGGCATTATACCCGATATGTTTAAGTATTCTAAAGAAAAAATTGTTCCTTTTCTATTCCATCTTTTCAATGCTGTATTTACATCAGGCCAGTACCCTGAGGCATGGACCGAATCCATCATTCACCCTTTGCATAAAAAAGGCAGTATACACAAACCAGACAACTACAGGGGTATTTCACTTTTGAATATATGCGGCAAGTTATACAGCTATATCATCAACAGGAGACTGTCTGAATGGGTAGAAAATAAAAAATTTATTAGGGGAAATTCAAGATGGAATTAGAACAGACCATTCTACAATAGACAATATTTTTATGATGTTCTCAATGATTCAGATACATTTATTACAGAGGAAAAGGTTATATGTAGCTTTTATTGACTTTCGTAACGCTTTCGATTTATTGCACATAGTAAACTCTGGCCCATACTACACAAATCTGGAATAAGAGGTAAGATACTAATGACTATTATGAGTATGTATAAAGCCATGAAAGGCAGTGGTAGATGTGAAGGTAGGTTTTTCTGAGGCTTTTTTCTGTCAGAAGGGTTTAAAGCAGGGTGAAATTACAAGTCCTCTACTTTTTTTCTGTATTTATAAATAAACTTGCCAGTTGCATTATAGGAAACGGGCGCCACGGCATACAACTGAATCCAGGCAGAACTGAACTGTTTATTATGCTTTTTGCGGACGATATTGTACTTCTGTCCGACACTGTCATTGGCTTACACACTCAGCTTAATATTCTTGCTACTAAGGCACTTAAATTAGATTTACAGGTCAATCTAGAAAAATCTAACATAGTTATTTTTAGAAATGGTGGTTATATTTCTCGGCATGAAACATGGACATGCAATAGCTGTAAAACTAAAATTGTGAATTGTTATAAATATTTGGGTCTGGTTTTTAGCACCAGGCTATCCTTTTCAAAAGCGGTTGGTGAGATGCAAAATGTAAGGGGATTTTTATCTACATTCATGCAAAGATTGATTGGTTGATTCCATGCGCATATTCAAGAAAACAGTAGGTTTGCAGTATATCCAATTTTTAAATCTTCTTTATCACTGGAATCATATTTCATCCTTATCACTTACAAGTATATCAGAGATGTGCTCATCCGATTTAGAATCGATGCAATTTATATAGTACACATAAAATGCGATATGCTACTTTCCATCCCTGTTATCTTATAAATATGTCCCCTCTGTAATTCTTATCTGGAAGACGAAGTACACATTTTATTTTACTGTAAATCTCTGTCTGATTTGCAACAAAAATGCATCCCATCTCGTTATAGGCAATACCCTTCAGAAATAGCATTTATGATGCAAGATGACAAAAGCCTTCATGATTTAGGACGATTCATATATCATTCCATTAAAAGGTGTTCTGCTTAAGAATGATGGCTGCATCAAAATAATCAACGTACTACTCAAGTTGTTTCAGTACCTAATGCTACGATGTGTAAAATCTATACCGTAGTTATCAATTCTCTAATCAATTTTATTTAGTTAGTTATTTTTTTTGTCTGAAATGTTTCAATCATTCCAAGCAGATATGTGCTAATACCATGAGTAAATTAGATAACCGGTGTTTTCAGTTTTCAGGTGCATTCTTGGAAAGGAATGAGAACGAGGTTAATGGGGGGGGGGGGGGTATGGAGTGTGTGAAATTGTAATGGGTCCAGTGGTCTTCTACAATAACATTGTTCAGAGTTCTTCCTCTCTCATCTCCTCCTCTCTCTCTCTCTCTCTCTCTCTCCTCTCTCTCTCTCTCTCTCTCTCTCTCTCTCTCTCTCTTCTCTCTCTCTCTCTCTCCTCTCTCTCTGCAGGTTCTTGCAGTCACTAGAAGTCCATGTCT
>CM060342.1:38174414-38176914 GCA_030674155.1 Stramonita haemastoma
CCCTCCCCTGCACAAAATGCCACCACCATCCTCTCCCCTCACTTTGTGTTTAAACCTGTGAGACCTTGCAAAATGAGAGAAAGGGTTACACAATACGGGTAAAAAAAAAAACATGCTTGACCTGCTGAACTTGGTGTAACCTGTTTCTTAAACTAACTCTCTCTCTCTCTCTCTCTCTCTCTCTCTCTCTCTCTCTCTCTCTCTCTCTCTCCTCTCTCTCTCTCTCTCTCTCTCTCTCTCTCGCACTCTTGTGTTTGACCTATGCTTGAATTCGTCAAGCAGAAATGACACAATCACAGTCACAAAGGGTTATGTTCCACCGCTCTGAAGTCAAAGCTAGAAGTGACGTCACCTGCAATGTACATTACGGTTTTTTTTTAATATATATTTTCTCCCTTTAGTTCATGAAATAAAAGCTCACCAGTGCCCATGAAAAAGAAAGGAAGAGTTTACACACAAACCTTTTTTTGTATCAATGAAAAAGAAAAATGGATAATTATATTCTCTCTTTTATAATGAACGTGTGAATAATTGCCATATGACGTCACACCATATCGGGGGTGGGGTGGGGGGGGGGTCAGGAGGATTGAACATAGTTATGCCTAAACAGGGATGAAGGGAGACAAACGTGACTCTGACGATTTGGGGAGGGGGGGGGAGGCTATTGTCTACTAGACATAATAAATTATGAGAAATCGTTTCATAATGACTGGTAGCTTAATTTCATTCACTTTAGCCATAAAAATGAGCTGTTTAGAGTTCCCCTCCTATCATCATCATTCTTAACTATCTGCAAATAAAGTTTTACGATAACCCCCAGTTCAATCGTACACGTACGCGCGCGCGGTTCTCGCGCACGCACACACACACACACACACACACACACACACACACACACACACACACACACACACACACACACACACACACACACACACACTTTACAGTTTAGACAGTAAATTCATAAAGATAGCTCTTGGTGTTCCAGCCCATGCTAACACAGCTAATACCTATAAAGAAGCACATTTACTATCTCTTTCTGATCAACGAAGATTGGCGGTATCAAAGTACGTGATTCGAAGTCTCTCTATTCCAAATTCAGTAAAAGATGAAATGCTGAGAAATCAAGACACTGATTATCCAAAATGAGCATGCGATATTTTATTTCTGCTGCCAAATGAAAATTATACTCATTCATTAATGAAAGAAAGTGGCATTGACATAGCAACGATTCCAAATTTACCGATGGTTCCCCTAATGCCTCCATGGGAACATATTTCAGCTAACTTTGACATTGATTACACAGATGTAAAAAAGAATGACGATCAAAATCTTCTCACTGTCGATGTAAAAAGCCACATTGAATGTAATTATTTCAATCATTTAAAAGTGTATACTGATGGATCTGCATTGGAATCAGGCAGAAGTGGGGCAGCATTTGTGATTCCTGCTTTAAGAGTGCAAAAATCGTTTCATTAAGGAGAACATTTTTCTATTTTTACGTCTGAATTATTTGCAGTTCTTATGGCTTTGAAGTTTTTGTCTAATATGGCTCTTTACATTTGCCACATTCTTTTTTGCGTTGATTCAAAAGCAGTATTGAAGGCACTAAATAACTTGCAGGGGAAAATAAGGACAGATATTGTATTTTAAATTAAATTTTTCCTACATTGTTTTGCATCCAAATAACTTTATGCTGGGTCCCTCTCACAGTGGAATGTACTGGAATGAGCTGGTTGATGCTTTAGCAAAACAAGGTGCCTCTGATTGCAGCATTGAAAAGCTTAATTCCAATATTGTACTGTCGTCATATGAAATTAATGCTAAATTGATGAATGTATGCATTCCAAAATGACGAAAAACACTTTGAACATAATTATTTCTTGTTAACAAAAACTAGAAATTTTACGATATAACTGAGGCTAAATGCATGGCATACCAAATATTCTAAAAATATGACATATTGCTGCTCTCAACCCCTTTCAATCCACCATTTATTGTTTGATAGCCCAATTTGTTACCGACCTGTTTAAAAGGAGAGGACAAGATGTACATAAAAAAGATATGCCACAAGTCAAGAAGTTTTGTATGACTCTCAGCAGTTCATAACATCATTTGCTGAGGTTGTATATTCTTCCCCAGTAAAACCTCTATACTGCAGTTAGTTCTGAGTATAGATAGATAGATAGATAGATAGATAGATAGATAGATAGATAGATAGATAGAATGATAGATAGATAGATAGATAGATAGATAGATAGATAGATAGATAGATAGATAGATAGATAGATAGATAGATAGATAGATAGATAGATAGGGTGTGTCTGTATCGCCAAGAACTGAATGGACATTAAGCAAAACACACACACCACACACACACACACACACACACATACACACACACACGCACACACAAACACACACACACACACACACACACACACACACACACACACACACACACACACACACATGCGCGCGAATCAAGATTTAGGTCTTT
>CM060342.1:38206232-38266232 GCA_030674155.1 Stramonita haemastoma
ATATAAAAGGACATGCCTGTGTAGATTTCTTTCAAGTATAAAAGTGCTGTTAGTTTTTTTTCTCTTAAGTGTTTAGTTTCGAGTTATTGTTTTTGGAGGGGTAGGTTTATTCTATACATCAGTTAGTTTTCTAGGGGTTTAGGGGTTTTTTCTCAAGTGTTTTTTTCGCATGTAGATAACTGTATCAGAAACGAGGGTTCTTTAGAAAGTTTTTTTGAGTTTGTTTTCTTTGAGGTTTTTTTTTGTTTGTTTGTTTGTTTGTGGTTTTTGTTTCTGTTTTTTTTTCATTTCACAGGCTTGCATATACGCACATTCACATACACACACCTTCAGTTATAACCAGCCATATTGAGTCCTCAAAGGGGTGTTTTTGTTTTTTTTCCCTGTGTGTTGCATGTTTTTTGTAGTAGTGTGCAGAAGGCTTTTCACTGTGTTGGAATAGTTCAGTTCTGATTATTTTGTTGTATATTAGTTTGTTTGGGTTTTTTGTTCTTTCTTTTTTTTTTCTTGTTTTGTTTTGTCCCATAACTTATCAAAATGGTCTCAGATGTTGAAAGGGAGCTTATGTTTTTTATGGCCATTTTATCATACACCAAGTTTGCTGAAAGTGTGTGTGTGTGCGTGTATATGTATATATGTATATGTATATATTCATCATGTCTGAAAGTTTGGCTTGACATGTAGGTTCACCTTGTAGACAAGATTGTGTGAAGAAGTAGTAGATTCACAAAATGCAGTTGGTTTGGAGACATGTGTGTGTATGTGTATGTGTATATGTGTGTGTGTGTTTGATATGCCTTGACGGTTTCACTGCAGCTGAGTAGTAGTGATTTGGAATAGTCAGGTTCTTGGATGACTGTGTATTTCTGGTGTAAAGCTGTGTGGTTCTGTTTTTGGTTGTTTTTTTTTCTTTTTCTTCTTCTCATGGTCGTTGGCTTGATAGAACGCAGTGCAACCAACTTGCAGCCACAGTACAGTACCTACTGACCTACCCACCCCCCTACCTACCTACCCACCCACCCACCCACCTGCCTACCTAGTTACCTACCTACCTACTTACATTCCTGACAATTGCTTTCAGGCTGTTGGTGTGCACCCTTTATCTGTGGTATCAAACAGATTTTTTTTTGTCAGTTTAGGGTTCTAATTGTTATCTTCACATTTTGGGGGGTTAAAAATCGTGGCAATGCTTCTTGTGGAGATTTTGATGTGCTCTACAAAACGGGCATTCAGTTTTTTTCTTTCTCTGTGACATGGTCTAAAAAAGCTAGTGCCAGACTTTTTGAAAACATTTAGATGTTGTTAGACTGGCAAGGAATGTCTTCAACTTTTAGTCACCATTATTTTTAGAAAGGTTGTGAGTTATATAGGTAGAGTTTCTTTCTTTCTTTCTTTCTTGTTGAAGTATACTTAAACGTAAAGCAGAAAATTTCTTTGTGCCAAGAATGGAATAGAGAAAGGAGAAAAAGAACGAATCATTTCACCCCCCCCCCCCCAAAAAAAAAAGTTTTTAGACTCAGTTACACAACATTTCAAAGTAAGCATAACTGCTTCTCAATTTTTTTTTGTGCGTGTTGCTATTAATGGGGTCTGCTTCATCGTTGACTTGAGTTGAATTACAGAAAGTAGGAAAATAATTGTTGTTGGTTTAAGTGAATCCAGATGGAGGAAGCTAGAAGAAACTTGACAGTACTGGGTACAAGGTGGTTGCACTGTGTTTGCCAAAATGTGTATAATTTATATTATATGAGTGGGTGATTGAGACTTTTTTTTCATTATTTTACACACACCACACATACAGGCATCAATTGGTACTTCCTCTCGGTTTGGGGACTATTTGGGGAGTTTTGTGTGTGTGTGTGTGTGTGTGCATATCTCTGTGTGTGTGTGTGTGTGTGTGTGTGTGTGTGTGTGTGTGTGTGTGTGTGTGTGTGTGTGTGTGTGTGTTGTGTGAAGTCAAGGGCATTACTACAGAAGTAACAGAGTAGATATGAGTGGAGGGGGTGGGATGGGGCGTGGGTTAGGTTCGTCGGATTATAAATATCTTTCTCTAACCACTTTAATTTTGTATGACTTTTTTTGGGGGAGGGGGTGGGGAAGGGTGATGTCAAGGAGAATTAAATACTGAAGACTGTTTCCTTTCTAAATGAAGGAAATGTTACACCAGAAAATGTAATCAGGAAATGCAGTAACAGGGGGGGGGGGGGGGGGTTCTCTCAAAATGGAAGAAAACCAAACAAAAAAAGAAAGAAAACAAGGTAAAACAAAAGTAAAAAGAAAAAGTTTTTAAAAAAATGAAATAGGAGAAGATGATAAACTAAGATACATCAAACTGTAACAATGTAAAATAAAGATAAAGTAGCGTAAACTGAAACGTAGACGAGATACTAATAGAAAATGAAAATAAAATGAGAGTTGATAAGAGTTGAGAAAAATAAACACAATGGAGTTACTTTTACAGCTCTCTAAAGACTGCGAGCATCACATCATCATCATCATCATCATCATCATCATCTTCATCATCATCATATCATATCGTGCAAGAAATGTTGTGATGGAGTTCCTTCTCTAGAGAAAATCAACAACATGATAAAGAAGTAAAAATAGATAAAGAATGTTCAGAAAATAAAAAGAATGCAATCAATGGCTTTTGAATGAAAAGAAAACGAATCGATTTAAACTAACTGAAAATATCAATATTTGTAGCTGATTGTAAGTATATGAAGTTTTTACGAGTATTGTTGAAAAAAAAGCAAAGATATATTGTTGTTGTCTCAGGGGGTATCCGAAAAACATATTAAACAACCTTTTCTTGAAAATTTATTTTCTACGGTTGAAACATTTAAAAAGTACCAATTGATGCCTGTATGTCATTTTTTTTTCACTCTGACAAAAAAAAAGAACGAGTCTATATATATATATATATATATATATATATATATATATATATATATATATATATATATATATATATATATATATATATATATATATAGCTGTGTGTGTGACAAACTTTTTTTTCTTTTCTTTTTTTTTTTTTTTTACTCTCCATGTGTGGGCCTATATAGTATATATATATACACAATATACACAACACATGCTTTTTATACATCATTTCTGTTGACCACTTTTGTTGGTGAGACTTACTGAGGCATCTCTCTTCCCTGTTTTTTCTCTGTGCCCTAGTCACCACAGAGGATGGAGAGTATTATATGGAAATCCCCACTGAGTGCCTCCGTGACTTCTGTAAGTGGCTGCCTTTTCCCTCCTTCCTTCCTTCCTTCCTTCCCTCCTTCCTTCCTTCCCGCCCTTGCCTCTCTTTCTCTCTTTCTCTCGTTCGTCTTCGTCCTGGCTATTTTTGTCTGTCTCTCTCTCTCTCTGTCCATCTCAAACCATTCATGTCTGTTTTGGTTCCATTTTTTAACCTCTCTCTTCTTTCTTCCCTTTGCTTTTTTTTGTTTTATCTTTTTTTCTCTTGCCTAAATGTGTGGCTGTTATTATTGTATTATCATTATTAATGATAATGATATTATTATTAATATTATTGATGCTATTATTATTATTATTATTATTATTATTATTATTATGGTAGCATGATTGGCTTTCGGATGTTTCTCTATTGCTAGAAAATTTTAACTCTTAGATGGGGCGATTTAGACAATATATTGTATATCCATGAGAATCCGAAATGTTTAGGATTATAATTATAATTGTGTGATGTAGAAGGAAAGTTATTCTTCTGTAATTATGGATGTTTTATATTATATTATTATATTATTATTATTATTTTATTATTACATTATTATTATTATTATTATTATTATTATTTCCCAAGTAATTGTTGGGAGAGGGGTGCGGGAGAGAATGAACTTTTTAAAATTCAATCCTGTAGGCAGTAGTGCTAAGCACATCTCTGGGCAAAATGATATATGACAATGACGTTTCATGTTACGTTGAAAATTCCCTCTAGACTTCTGAAATATTGTAATAATAATAATAATAATAATAATAATGATAATGATAATGATAGAGTAAAAAGACTACTTGCTCAAAGTCAAGTTGATAATACCAATGAGCTTGCTTTTAAGAACCTGAAAGGTAGCCATGTATGTCATTGTTGGTTGTATCCCTCCCTGTATTGTTTCCCCTTGAACCCTCCTCTTCCCCCCTCCCCAAATTCCCTGTGAAGTTTTAATGTCTTTTCTTTTAACCCTCATGTAGAGACTAAGCATGCATGTCTTATCTAATGATCTCTTTTCTATAAAAAAAAATCTATCCTCATTTGTGGGAAGGGTACAGCTCAGTGTTCAGAGCACTCCCTTACCCCAAGCTAAGGTTAAGCTGCATTGAGCGTGGTTACCAAGTGGATGAGTGACCGTTTGTGTGCCATGGCTTCAGTACAATCCCCCCAGTTCACCCAGCTGTAAATAGGTACCTGCCCTCTTTAGGGTCAGGGAAGGTAAAGCAGCCCGGAGAGAGAGGAGATGGGCGCCGTGCCCTCAACATGCTGGCCCCTAGAGAAGCTGAGGTCTCTGATGCCTGCTCCCCTACAAGCCTAGGCTCTGGGACATCTTTACCTTTTACCTAGTCTTATTAAGCAGTTTTCGTTGATGTTGTATTAAAGGCAACATACCAGGATACTAATGGTAGGTTTATCCAGGTGAACAGTTGTAAAGAGAGAAAGAGGGGAAGGGGGGCGGAGCATATGAAATAATATTTCATATGCTCCGCCCCCACCACGTGACCCTCGCCCCCACCAGTTATATTTCAGCAGCTGTGGAAATAGACCATTTACCAAGGGCCATTATGTCAGGAAAAAAATTCAAGGATACTAAGGTTGATTTGTGTTAGGTTAATTGTTTTGTAGTTTCCATTTTTAAAAAAAACACCCCAAAAGGATAAAGTTTTCAAAAACAAGGTTACTTTATGTATGCCATTTGTGACTAAGAAATAGCTTATGATGTTACTGTTTTGGAAACAAGCTGAAAATTATTAATTTTGCCTAGGTTTATTTAAGATAAATTCCTCATCTACTGTGCTCTCTTTTTTGTTTCTTGTTTTGTGTCTGTGTGTATGCATACTCACTGTCTTTAACTGCTCTTGTATATTATGTATATATGTATGTATGTATTCAGTTATTGTGTACCTGGCTGTTGTTTATACATATTAACCCTTAGATTGCTCACGTGTAACATTTGCTAGTAGTGCTTGGCTTTGTGCTCTTTAATTAACTAACAAACAAAAAAAGAAATGCTTTTTTTTTCGTTGAGCATTTAACGTGGCTTTTATTCTGGCACTGGTTATAGCCACCCATTTTTGTGCTTTTGCTTTTAAAAATATATATATCATATTTTTCTTTTTTTTACCCCTTCCCTTTTCCTTACTCCTCACATCATTTTCTTCCTCCTCTTGTCTTTCCATTATGAAATGAAGGTAATTTCTACACAAATTTGAATGATTTTATCTGGTGTGTATGTTTCTCTTTTTTTTATATTTGGTATGCCTTGGATAACATTTTTTCCAGTAAGGGTGAGGTTTTATGATCTCCTTTATATATATATATATATATATATATATATATATATATATATATATATATATAATATATATATATATATATATATAACATGATGTAGGAATAAGATTTATGTTGAATTGTTTCAGAGTTTTGTTGTTTTTTTAAATGAAATGAAGCAGATGAATTAGATGATTGCATGCCCTTGATAGTTGGGATAATTTTCAAGTAACTCTCTCTCTCTCTCTCTCTCTCTCTCTCTCTCTCTCTCTCTCTCTCTCTCTGCTTTTAATTGAGATTTCATGGGGAATATATTATTTCCAAGCTTTGAAGAGGAAAGCAGAGTTGTGTCCCACTAACAAGCCTTGATTACAAAGGATATTTAATGAATGGAGATAGAGAGGGGGGAAGACAGGGATAGACAGACAGACAGACAGACAGATGACGACAGATACCGCTTACACACACACACACACACACACACACACACACACACACACACACACACACACACACACACACACACACACACACACAGGTCTATACAGGGGAACGAGTAGCCTGGTAGGTAAGAGATGGGCATTGCGCTCTGATCTACTGAAACCGGGTTCGATTCCCCTTCAAGGGGATATTTTCCCTTTGGAGTTAACATCACCTCGACTCCACTCCCCCTTAAAAATCTTTCGGATGAGACTATAAACCGAGGCCCCGTGTGCGAACGCACACGCAGAACATCTTATGCACACGTTAGAACCCGTTCGCTTTCAAAAGAGGAGGCTATAGTGTTCCGGTGGGAACGGATGACAACATTTACAAAAACTGCATACACACAGAGACAGAATGTTAAAAAAAAAAAAAAAAAAAAGCACGTGAGTGCCTATATGTTATTCCATTATCCGGGAATTAAAGAAGGAATAAATAAAATAAAATAAATACACACAGATGCAATCCATTCCCACATACAGACAGGAGGGAGGGGTGTAAATGATGTGATGGGTGTGTTTAGTTGCTTTTTTTGTTAAAAAAAAAGGGGGGGGGAGGGTGGACGCACTAGCTGCAATAAAAGATAATGATAAGGAGAGGGGGGGGGGGTGAGGGGGGCTGCGGGAGGAGTTGAGAGAAACAAACAAGCTTTTCTTTTCTCCGACACCCACTCTGTCCCTTTCTCTATTTTGCCATTATTTATTTTGTTTATTGTTTTTTGTTTCATTTAAGATCCACTGCGTAGTAGAAGCCCCATAAAATGATGGGTGTCGGCAGAGTTTATGTCCAACCGTTAATTGCCCTATTCAGCACAGTCTGCCTATGTTGTCAGCGTTTGTAAATTATTGGGTATTTGAGAGATGGAGAGAGAGAGAGAGAGAGAGGAGAGGAGAGAGAGAGAGAGAGAGAGAGAGAGAGAGAGAGAGAGAGAGAGCAGAGAGTCAAAGTAAATCAAATCAAATCAAATCAAATCAAATCAAATCAAATCAAATCAAACCAAATTCTTTTATTCGAGGATAATGAATAAGCTCTCGCGTGCTTTTTTACATCCAGTCCCCGGAGAGAGAGAAGAGAGAGAGAGAGAGAGAGAGAGAGAGAGAGAGAGAGAGAGAGAGAGGAGAGGGAGGGGGGGAGGGGGGGATACGAAATTTTAATGTTTAAGGCGAGAGAGAGAGAGAGAGAGAGAGAGGAGAGAGAGAGAGAGAATAGTTTATTCATATTTTAGGCCATAGCCCCTTTCTGAAAGGGGGTTACACATGATCATGAACAAAAAGATTCACAATATATTTCCCAGCTACCCACAGTTATTGAAAATCTGCAACAAATAAGTATGTATTTCTAATGTTACCAGAGAGAGAGAGTTTGATTTTAATGGGGTTTTTTTTTTTAGAGTGGAGGGGAAGGAAAAGATAAATGGCCTTTAAAAAAAAAGATTGTTTTTGTATTTCTTGCTTAACTATTTAATTTTTTGCTTGCTTTTTCGGCTCTCGTGGAATTTAATTTTGCTTGGTTTTATTTCTCTCTCTCACTCTTTTAACATTTTTTTTGTATTTTTATATACCTCAGAAATTTTAATAACGATTAATAGAGACTGTGTAACAATACTGTGTTTGAGGAGCAGTATTATAATTATAAATTAAGGGTTAAAGCAGTATTGTAATAGAGTTGTCTCATTAGAAGTGATTATTTTTTATATTTATTGTTAATGAGATTGAAATAAGTATTCATGTGCTTTTTTTACATCCTGTCCCCGCATACATGCGGTTTTGTAAATTTTGTCTCCCGTTCCCACCGACACACAATGGCCTACTCTTTCCAAAAGTGGAACAGTTTTAACGTGTGCACAAGATGTTCTGTGTGCGTTCGCACACGGGGGCCTCGGTTTATAGTCTCATCGAAGGACTTTGGGGAGAGTGGAGCCAGCACTGATGTTAACTCCAGAGTAGAAATCCCCTTGAACGGAATTTCGACCCGGGTCATCAGATTGATAGATCATTTTAGGTAATGACATTCACGATACAAAGAAAAAGAAAGAAAAACAAACATACAACACACAACCACACACCACACACACACCACAACACACCACCACACCACACCACACCACACCACACCATACAGAGAATAAAAAGAAAAAGAGGAAAGAAATTAAAAGATTAATTCTATTTAATTTCTTTTAGTTTGACTAACCGATGGTTCCGCATGATCAGATGCTAGGCTAACTTTTTAGGATTCAGGAATACACACACACATACATACACATACACACACACACACGCAGCACACACATATATATATATTTTACTATAAAATACATATGAAATAAAATTAATATTTATTTGCACATTCTCGCTTCATCAAGTTTTACTCTTGATGTTCTTGTTTTAATCAATATGAAATTAATAATTACATTATTGGAGCCTAGCTGTGGCGTGCGTGTCAGATTATGTGTTGATGTGTTATGTAATGTTGTGGTTGTGTTGTGTGAATCGTTGAATGGTTATGTGTTTTATTATTGTTTTTTTTTTAAACCACAAAAAAAAACTAGAAAAAAAATTCCGCATGTGCATGCTGTTTTTGATTACTTGTGCATATACACACAGACCATAAAAAAGCGAAACACCTTTTCCGCACTAACGTAATCCAACTTGCTGCATGCATGCATGTGTAGAGACGTATAGGCACACATTATGCATGCTGCAAATGGATGCAGGCATGTGAATATGTGCACAGATGCATGCAGACGCACTCTTATATGCATACACGAGCGTACATGCACGCACACGTGTGCACGCGCGCGTGCGCGCGACCACACACACACACACACACACACACACACACACACACACACACACACACACACACACACACACACACACTTCAAATGTTTAAATGTTATTTCGATAACATATACTATAATTATGCCTGTTACTTGCTCACGTTTTTGTGTGTTTATTTGTATTGAAACATAGCTCAACACAAATTGTCAAAGAATGCATCATTTCTGTGTTTAATTGAAACGTGGAAAGAGAGAGAGAGAGAGAGAGAGAGAGAGAGAGAGAGAGAGAGAGAGAGAGAGAGAGAGAGAGAGAGGAGAGAGAGAGAGAGAGAGATTTGCACTTGAATGTAATTTTCTTTATGTCTTTATACGATGTTGAAATGTATTATTTTCTTTTTTTATTCCCCCTTTTCTTTTTAAAAGTAATACAAACTTGTTAAATGCTGCCAGCTTGATATATTTTCTAACATCTTTTTTTTATTCTAACAAGTTTTGTTTTATATGACTCACTTTTGAGGGAATAGACTGCTCATGAATTTCAGAACACTAAACGCATAAGATGTCCTTGAGTGTAATACAAAATCATTTTTCTTCCACCATATTAAAAAAAAGAGAAAAGAAGTTGGGCATATTTCGCGCAGGTCATTGCTTTGGTGTGTGTGTGTGTGTGTGTGTGTGTGTGTGTGTGTGTGTGTGTGTTGTGTGTGTGTGTGTGTGTGTGTGTGTGTGATTTAAAGTCTGTTCGCTCTAGGTGATATTAGACTTAAACAAGCATTAAAAGTAGCTAAAACAAATCCAATAGATAAAACAAATTCAAAAGAAAACTATAACAGAACATTAATAGCAGACGGAGAAATAACTTTAGCAATATCAACAATTTCTCTGTGTGTGTATGCGCGCGCGTGTGTAAAATTCTACCCGGATCGTGCATGCTAATTTTGTGATTGTAAAGCCCCAACATTCTCACTGGCGTGTTCTATACTCTCCCAGGAGGGCTTTTAGAGCTAACTACAGTGTGAAAGTTAAGTGCTTAGGGCAGTGGCAAAGCTTTGCAAAATAGGAATGACAACACTGAACAAGAGTGAATTTCATACCATGGACAATGGAAACCGAAAAGTGAATAGTTTACATTGCCCTAAGAGGTAGCAAGTTCTTAAGTGTGGTGATGTTATTGGGTGTAAACTTAATCTGTGAATACTATATGCACGCACGTAGGCACGCACGCACGCATGCACACACTCACACACACCATCTGGAAATAAAATGTTGACTTTGACTGCACACACACGCGCGCCGCGCGCAACACACAACACACACACACACACACACACACACACACACACACACACACACACACACACACACACACACACACACACACACAAGAAAGAGCACAAGATGTTCGGAATTTTTTTATTTTTTTTAAATCGAGCATTTTTTTCCCCCATCTTTTATTTTATTCAGTGCTCTTTCCTTCCCCCTATCATAAAAGTATATTTATCGTCAAAAGTACATAAACATAATATTTTTTAAAAATAAAATGAATAAAAACATAAACACAACACAGTTGTACAGCAATGTCTTGTTCTTACGGGATGTTAGGTGTTTAATTCAGTTTGATCTGCACAAAGTACTTGGAAGAAGAGGTAGTGTGGGGGGGGGGGTAAAAAAAATTTTTTATTGTTGTTGTTTTTGGTGGTGGTGGGTTTTGATTTTGGTTTGTTTGGGGGGGGGGGGGTTGTAGTTTGTTTTTTTTTGTTGTTGTTTTGTGGGGGGGGGGGTTGGGGGGGCGAGACACCAGTGAAATACTGCTGATAACCCATATGTATAAATTCATAACGTGCAGTGAAAGGTGGGGGGGGGGGGGGGTGTAAGGGGAGACAATCCCAGCAGAGTAAGAGGGGAGCTAAATCCTGGTGATTTTGCCCTCAAATGGACACTGTGTGGCCGTGCTTTATGTGGCCATTTGAAGGATTCAGTTTCCTGGACTGACTGATGCCGAAGATGGCGAAAGCCTAAAACAGCCATGATGATGCGATTGGCCATTGCTGTGAATGGATTGGGCAATAACCCTAGACAGTGGCTGAATATGGGAATACAGCTAATAGGAAATTCCAGTTGCCTTTAAGGTCTTTCTTTTTTTTTGTCAGTGATTTGTGTTTGGGTGTTTGGTTGTTGTTGTTGCTTTTAAACCCACTTTTACTACCTCTTTAGTTTATTCCCTTTACATACAGTTTGTGTCATAGTAGGTTTAGGGTTTTTTGTGGGGGGTATGTTTGTTTTCGTTTAATAATGAGGAGTATTACCTGATACTGTGAGAGATCTGTTAGATTTCTGTTGAGTCATTCTTAGAAATGAGGATTGCTCTTTTAAAACAAAACATAAAAAATCAACCCCCACTCTTGTGTGTGTGTGTGTGTGTGTGTGTGTGTGTGTGTGTGTGTGTGTGTGTGTGTGTGTGTGTGTGTGTGTAACACCAAGTCTGTTTGGTTTTTTCTAGAAATAAAAGGGCAATAACAAATAATTGAAAGTGCCATTTTCCAAAAGAACCCCTCTGTCTATAGTTCATAGTACCATTAAAACAACATAATTAGTTCAATTATTTATAAACATATTTTCTGTTTGTGTTTTTAGTTTAAAATACCATTTAAAAAGCCACAGCAACAGTAACATTTGTTCAATGAAACGTCTTCTCTGTTTGCATTTAAAGTTAAGAGCTACCATTTTCACACCAACATCAACAAGTTTGCATTCATAGTTAAGAGCTACCCCTTTTTCACACCAACATCAACAAGTTTGCATTCATAGTTAAGAGCTACCCCTTTTTCACACCAACATCAACAAGTTTGCATTTATAGTTAAAAGTTACCATTTTTTCACACCAACATCAGGATGAAAAAGGAGGAAAACTTGGCCATCACCTGTTTACTCTCTGGAAAGGTTGAAGTTTGCATTTATAGTTAAAGAGCTTACCATTTTGTTCACAGAACATGAACAAGTTTGTGTTGTTATTATATGCCATAAGTTAAAAGACCTACCATTTTCTTTCTCACACACCAACCTGCACAGGTGCGCTAAGTGACAGAAAGTACTCACGAGCAGTCCTCCCTGTTCCAGGTGTGGCCGGCTACCTCCCAGGGCCAGGTGGCTTCCCAGGGATCCCCGCAGCTTACGGGCGCGGCTTCCCGGCAGCCCTGGGCCCCAGCTTCTACTACCCAGGTATGGAATTGCTTCATTTGGCTTCCTGGTACCCCGAACCCCACATAGGATTTTGAATGTGCAGGAGCAGCAGGGAATAGCCGAGCCATGATGTCCATGCCACGTCCAGTCTCCTGTCACCTGAGGGGAGGGGAGCTTTCTTCATGTCTGTGTGTGTATAGGGGGAACCAACACCTTTCTCAAGGTCCATCCTGGATGGAAGAGGACTTTGTTTGGCTTCGTGGTGGATAACAACGCTGGATCTGGATTGCTCTGTGGAGATTGTTTGATCACGCAAAAAGGAATTTGTTCTGGGTTGTTGTTTTTTTTGGCTGGTTTTAGTTGGGGGTGTTTTTTGTTTTGTTTTGTTTTTGTTTTGTTTTTACACAACTCATGGACTTGCTCTTTTTTTTGGTTGTTGTTTGTTGTTGAATGGTGAAGTTGATTGGGATGCTTTGGGGTTTTTTGTGGTATTTGTTGGTTTTTTCTCCCGTTGTTCTTTTTATACAAAATGAAATCTTGTATAAGATGTGGAACTTTTTTTTTCATTTTTTTTTTCAAATGTTATTTGTTGTTGATCCTATTTCACCCCCATTTTAAAAAAAATGTGTTTTTACTACCCCCAGCATTGTTTGAAATGCCGGGTAGAATACCCTCGTTAGCTTCTCAGCCAGTTGCCAAAAGTGTATCATTGTGTGTGGAGTATTTATCTATTTATTTATTCCCTCTCTAATTATCTTTGCAAATAATCGTTTTTCTCTGTATTTTTTAAAGCAGCATATCATAGATAATAAAAATTATTTCACCTCTTTGTTTCCTGTATTCATCATTTTTTAACTCTCCTTTCTCCTCGGCTCATGAGATTTTTTGTTTTTAAAGTTCCATTGGGCCGTTTTTGATGGAAATGATATTAAGCCTCATAACATTTTGCTGATGAATCCCTCTTCGTTTTTTCTCCCCTCAATATGTCGTAATCTAATGTTTACTTTTCTGTTTTCCTTGTCTGCTTGGCTCATACAGTTTAGAACCCTCTGTCTCTTTTTGGACGTGAACAAGGGGGTGTTTTAGGAGACACAAGACCATATTCTCTTCTTCCCAGGTGTTGATGTTTACAATGCCCACCTTGACTTCAGAGGAAAGAAAGCCCGTCAATTATTTACTTTGTTATTATTCAATGCAACAACAGTCCCCTCTTTTGTGACTTAGAAGAAGAAGAAAAGATGCTTCTTTTTTTTAATTTAATTTGGCGTGGAAACATCTGTGTAAGAACTTGGGAAGAAAGGAGGTGAATGAGGGATGTTGGCTGGTTTGTTCAGATGGAAATGTTGGGTATCAAGGGTGTATGTGCGTGCACCCACCAGCTAGTTTATCATATGGGAAAGACATTGCTTTGGGGTGGAGGTAGGAGGTGGGGGCACTAGCCCTAATGATGCTGAACTCTGTGTGTGTGTGTGGTGTGTGTGTGTGTGTATGTGTGTAGCATCCTGAAGACAGATTGATGTCATTGTTTTCTACTACAAGCAGTCCTTATATTTATTTTTTTACTATCAAAATATCAGTGAATAGGGACATTGTGAATCATGACTGTTGTCATCCAGATTTTGAAGGGCGTTTTGTTTTGTTTTTGTTTTGTTTTTAAGGGAAAATAATTATTTTCTCTTTTGGAAAGATTCAAATGATAATTTACAGTGGGGTCTTTTATGATTTTTTTTTTACAATTCTAGGTTTACCTTTTCATTTCTTTGATCTTTGTTTGTTCGGTTAAAGATCAAGATGTTCATCTCTTTTATAAGAAAGAAAGAAAAAGGAAGAGAAAAATGACTTAATCATAATTTGCTTTTGAAATAATGAAAATCATTGTGAAAGGGATAAAGAGAGACAGTGTTCTTTTAATGATTTCATGTGTAGGTGCTCTCACTCTCTCTCTGTCTCTCTCTGTCTCTCTGTCTCTCTGTCTCTGCTCTGTCTCTGTCTCTCTCTCTCTCTCTCTCTCTCTCTCTCTCTCTCTCTCTCTCTCTCTCCTCCCTCCCTCCCTCCCTCCCTCCCTCTTTACCTTCTCTTCCCTTCTCCTCTTTTCCTATCCGTCTCCTTCCTTTTTTTTCACCCCCTCCCCTTTTGCGTCTCTCCAAGAGAAATATTGTGTGTGTCTGTGTAGAAAAGGCATTAGTAGCTATTCATCACTGGAAGAGAGAGAGGAGAGAGAGAGAGAGAGAGAGAGAGAGAGAGAGAGAGAGAGAGAGAGAGAGAGAGAGAGAGAGAGGAGGTGGGGGGGGGGGTGTGCTCAGCTGCCTCATGTTGCAAGAGAGCTTTGTGAGAGTGGAGACACTAAATTAACAGCTATTTGTATAGGAACAGGGCCCGCTCACTCAAGATTCGTCTTGTGCACGCACGCACACACACACACACGCACACACATACACACACATACACACGCACGCACACACACACACACACACACACACACACACACACACACACACACACACACACACACACACACACCACACACACAAAACAAAAACGAAACAAAACAAAAATAAACAACAACAAAACTTGTCTTTGCTCTGTATGGGTTTTTACACATATCAGGAGAGCCATTCTTTTTCAAGGGGGGGCCGGGGGGGGGGGATTGTTGTGAGGAGAGAGAGAGGAGAGAGAGAGAGAGAGAGAGAGAGAGAGAGAGAGAGAGAGAGTCTGTGTCTTTGTCTGTGTGTCTGTCTCTCAGAGTGAATTGGCGATTGTTCCACAACATCTCTTCTTGTCCGGGTTTATTTCTGTTTGTTTGTTCGTTCTGTTCTAGTTTTCTTTAGTTTTTTGTTTTGTTAATGTTGTTTCCGTCTTCTTATGCTTCTCAGAAACCTCCACCTTTCTCTTCTTTCATTCGTGTGCGCATCCTTGCAGCAACCCTCGTAGATGGGATTTCAAGAGGTTGTCATCATTCTTGCCATTAGCTGAAGAAATAATGCCAGCCAGGTTTGGTGTGTGTGTGTGTGTGTGTGTGTGTGTGTGTGTGTGTGTGTGTTGTGTGTTTGTGTCTGTGTGTGTGTGTGTGTGTGTCTGTGTGTGTGTTGTTTGTGTGGTGTGTGTGGTCTTGTGTGTGTGTTGTGTTGTGTGTGTCTTGTGTGTGTGTGTGTCTTGTGTGTGTGTCTGTTGTGTGTGTGTGTGTTTGTGTGTGTGTTGTGTGTGTGTGTGTGTTGTGTGTGTGTGTGTGTGTCTTGTGTGTGTGTGTTTGTGTGTGTGTGTGTGTCTTGTGTGTGTGTACTGTTTGTGTGTATGTGTGTTGGTGGTGGAGGTGGTTTTGTGATTTGTTTGCGTTGTTGTTGAAGGGTTGTTTTGTTGTTGGTGTTTTTGCGTGATGATTTGCGGTGGTGTTAATGTTAAGGGTTATGTTCTGCTTCTTCATTGCAAGTCATTTGTTTCTTGGAGTTGTACGTGGAGGAGTTTTAAGTTGTTGTTGTTGTTGTTATTGTTTTTTTTTCTTCTTTACTACTTCCACGTGTCTTTTGTATGTGCATTTTATGATGATCTTGTTTTTAGAGTAAGGTATGCAAAAGCTCTGTGCATCTTTCTCGTTAACTGTTTGTTTTGTTGTTGGGTTGTTTTTGTAATCTTTTCTGTGTGTTAAATGACGTGATTGACAGAAAGTGTGTGTGTGTGTGTGTGTGTGTGTGTGTGTGTGTGTGTGTGTGTGTGTGTGTGTGTGTGTGTGTGTGTGTAGTGCATATGCATACACACACATGCACATTTTGTTCTTACACTCATGCGCATTTTAGCTTTTTACTCTGATTTTTTTTCTTTTTACCTTGAAATAATATCTACTCGACATTTTCTTTTTACTCCTTTTCTTTTGAAAACGAACAAAATGACATAGAAGAAAAATTTGATAAACATATAGGGTTTTTTTTCTATGATCCACTACTACAGAATAGGTTTGTTTTGGGTTTATTGCTTTTTAGGGGGAGTTGTTTTTGCAAAAAAAATATCAAAGAAAACTTTTTTTTTAAACTTGACGCATAAATGCTGTGTCATTTGTTTGGGCACCATTGTGAATAAAGTAACCATTGTTTGAAGTTAAAGAAAGTACAGGACTTTAAAAAAAAAAAAACCCTCTGTAACTTTAAGCAACATCTTTCTGTTTTTGAGCGGAGGATTCTCGTGGTGTTTTCGTCTTGTTATAAGTTGTTCCAGTTTAGTGTGGGTTTTTTTGTTTTTAACTCTTAAGTCAATGATTTTTTTTAATTTATTATTGTTACTCTTTTTTTTTCATTTTCATAATTGTACA
The DNA here is from genome assembly GCA_030674155.1 of Stramonita haemastoma. NCBI lineage: Eukaryota > Metazoa > Mollusca > Gastropoda > Neogastropoda > Muricidae > Stramonita > Stramonita haemastoma. The sequence goes on from CM060342.1 coordinate 38,222,490, forward strand.
ATCCTAATGCTGACTGTGTGTTTCAAACTCTTTTTTTGTTTTTTGGTTAGGGGTTGGGGGTGTTGATGTTGTTTGGGTTTTGTTTTTCTTTGTTTTGTTTATTAGGAGGTGTTGTTTTTTAGGGGGTGGTCTTTTTATGTGAATTAAGTCTTTGGATTGAGGTGGTATTTTTAAAAAAAGACAACTTTTTTCCTGTTGAGTATTTTAAATGTGTGGTGTGGTGTATGTGTTATCAGGTTTCAGGAGCAAAGCAAATGCATTGTAGGTTTATTAGGCACCCATATACTGGCTTCTGGTCAGGTAGTCTGCTTATAAAAAGACGAAAAGACAAGATAGTGAATACTTTCTTTTATCTTGTTTTTTGTATAAAAAAATAACAATAAAAAACCTTTGTTTGGTGCCAAGCATTTTGGGCTGGGGTTTTTTGTCATTGTTGTTGTTGGGGAGGAGGGGAGTTGTTTACAGATAAATCTGTGTCCAACTAAAAAAATGGAATCGGAAAAGATGGGTGAAAAAAAACCTACTTGACTGAGAAGTGCGTAAGAACTCAGTGTAATAAGATAACACAGGAGATTAAGACAGGCTGTAGCAGGTCTGCACAATGCCATGAGAGAGCTATGAACTGACCACTGTCAACTACTGTGTTGAGGGCTGTCAAGAGGCGAGCCTCAGTCCATGAAGATGTGAGATCCAGCGCTCAGTCCACAGTGCCTAGATTAGTTGTTGTAATGGACACAGCTCCCTAAATGTATAATACCAATGCTTTGAACTTTTTATGGAGATGTTAGTATGAATAAAGCAGTCTCTGGAATTCTTGGGGCAGAATAGCGCAGTGGTCAGAGCCTCGCTTTCCCCAAGCTAAGGTTAAGCGGCAACCAGCATGGTTACCAATTGGATGGTTGATCATTCGGGCACCTTGGCTTCAGTACAGCCCCGCCCAGTTCACCCAACTGTAAATGGGTACCTCCCCTCTTTAGGGCCAGGGAAAGTAAAGCAGCTTCAAGGGAGAGATAGGCTACGCCCTCAATATGCTGGCCCCTAGAGAAGCTGAGGTCTCTGACACCTCACTCCCCTACCACCACATAGGTTTTGGGACACCTTTACCTTTTACCTTACCTTTACAATTTATGTCTTCTTTTTTTCATGTCTTGTGTCAAATGACAGAATTTATTATGTATGGAAATTTTGGCTTGCAGTAGAAGAAGTTGTAGAGTTTTCCAGCTGACAGGAAACAGGGCCTACTTTAGGTGCTTATGTGCTTTTGCTTTTTGCGGGGATACCTGGTGGTTTGTTTGTCAGTTTTGTTTTTAGTTTGTCGGTTTTCTTGTCTTTTTTTAGGAATGCCAAGTCTTTTTTTTTAATTCCATGCCTTGTCACAGTGGTGTACGTCAGTGTAAATTAAGCAGTTAATGTAGACTGAAAAAGGAAAATGTTTGTCCTTAAAGGGTTTTGTATGTGTATAAATTTTTTTGTTGTAAGTGTACAATAGTGTGTAGTGAATGGTTATTGTAGGACAGAAGCAGTTTTAGATGAGAGGCCTGAGCCAGTTATGTGTGTGTGTTTACACTGAACGTGCATTTGTAAGCAGATTTATGATTGGTATGCACCTAGGCAAGGGTTTGACTTAATACTGCTAATTGTTTTTCTCTGTTTACTGTGGGGTTTTTTATCATGATTTCACACAAAAAACCTCCCAATCCAGACTTTGAATTTCTGAGTGTGTTTTTCATTGTGATTTAGGGTTGGGCATTCAGTGTGAAATGTTGCCCCCAAAAAAGGGAAGAAACCTTGAAATTTTTATCATACAAATAGTGCAGGGGTTGGATCTTTGTGTTTGTGAAAGAAAAGTCGCTGAATTACCTCTTGTTTTTCATTTACAATTTTTTAAAGACACTTAGCAAAGCAGAAATTCTGACATTGAAAATGTAAAAAAAAATAATATAATAAAACCGTAAGCTGTCTTTTTTTTAAGAAAGGAAAAAAGGATTTGATTTACTGTTAATTGTTCACATTATGACATAATTATTTGCAAGGTGAAGTCATTTTGTTTAAAAAAATATATCCATTTCTTCTGCATTTCGATATTTTTGCACAAAAAAGCACCACTTGTTACGACTGAACCAAAGTACGAAAGTGATTGGGAGAAAAATGTGTATTTTTGTGTCAGATGTAAACAAAGTTACACCTGATTTCTGTCTGGCTATATTTCGACAAGTCTGGTTTTTTTCTGTCTTTGTTTAAAAAGATATTGGGTTAAAAAAAGAAAGGTGGGTAACACAAAATTTTGCTTTTTTGAGGGGGTAAAATAATCAACAACTATGTACATTGTCCACCAAGACAGCCACGATTCTTTTGTTATGCCTTTTTTGGACATTTGTTTTCACTGGTAAAACACACAAGAGCCACCGATTGTTGATCATTCTGCCAAAACACGTGTCTGTGATATCTCATATCAGATTGACAATAAGTGAAGCAATAATGAAATGGATAACTATTATCCAATGTTCTGATTCAACTTTTCAATTATTTTTCAATAACTCTCTGACAGAAAGTTAAGAAATTTGGGCTCTCGTTTTCGTCACTTGGACTGTATAGTGATCCAAGTTTACAATTGAAAAAAACCAGACAGCTCTTACCAACCCCAAACGAAATAACAAACAAGAACCCGACAGGAAACTAAGTACATCTGAGAACGATACTGATTACTTTCTGTGCTGCAACCCTTACAACCCAAGACAACGTAACAACCCAGCTTTTTGCCTTTCGCAGTGAAGAAGAAGAATGTCATTTTTGTGACTTTCTCTTGAAAGAAATAGAGGAATTTAATGTGCAACAATAAAGAGTTTATCAACCTGTGAATCTTTACTGAAAGAGAAAACGATCAAACAATTCAGCACATATCCCTAAAGACTGCAGCTACTTTAGTGGTGGGCAAAACAACAACAACAAAAAAGACACATACCAAAATCTCACCATTGGTGAATCTTGGGAGCTCTAAACGAGAAACGAAAAGGAAAATCAAAAAAAAAATAAAACGGAATCAAAAATTAATAAACGATATTGTAGAGTAGAAAGAGAGTGACCATTTTTTCCTTGACTTTCTGTCAGTGGGTTTTCAGTTGTGTACATGTCTTGTCACTTGGTGACTGGCAGCAATACTCTTGCTTGTGTCTCAGAGACCAGGGACTATTTTTGAATGGGGTAGGTCATCAACTCAACGTGCACTCTGCCATCTCTTCCCTCATCTCCTTCCCATCTCTACCTCCTTTCTTTTTACAATCCCAACCTCACTTTTTTTCTCTTCTTTTTTTTGTTGTAAATGCTGGTATTTTTAAATCAAGTTAAAAAATTTTTAATCATTCACCAACCAATAAAAAAAATCACGTGAGTTTGATTATTTTGTTACATTTTGAGGGGAATGTGTATTTCATGTTGGAGTGTTGTATTGTTTGATGTCTGAAGATGAGTAAAAGGTGATGTCAATCATTGTTGTGATATTGATCTGAATTTGCTATCATTCTTCCTTCTCACTTTTTTAAAAACTTAGTTTTATTTTTTTAAAATGTGTATTAACTACATTTTAAAAAATAGATTCTATGAAATTGACTGCGCCATTTGATTTAGAGAATAAGAAAAAGGAAAAAAAAAAATGTCAAAAAAGGTAAAAACCTTGTCTATCTCTATGTATCTCGTAGTCTTGCCACTATGGGGGAACCTGAAGACTTGACAACCAGTTGCTTCCATTCTTCTCTCTGTTCTGCCTTTCTCAGGGTTTTGTTCAGTTCTAGGTCTCTGACACCTCACCCTCCTACGACCACATAGGTTATGACCTTTACCTTACCTTTTTTTTCGTTTTCTTTTTCAAGTGGCTGGAAAGACTGATGAAGACAATGAATAAGCGATTCTTGAACTGATTAATCAGGACATACAGTGATAATTTGAATTTATTTGCTAATCAGACTTAGTCTTAGTTGATCTTTCCTTCCCTGTATTAACAGTTGTTTCTAGGTGTAATGAGAAGACCGATCTTTTGGGTATTTAGAAGAGATGGTGAGGGTTTTAGTTCCATCCTCAGTATATTATAAATTCTTAGAAGCTCAGACTAGCAGATGGTGTTCACTATGAGTAACTAGTTGAATAGGATTCAAAGGCCTGCCTGATGGTCATCTTTTCCTTTTCTTTTCAGTTGCATTTCAAACATAGTAAAACTACTACTGATGTGTCAGAAACAATAGGATTTTGTTTGTATCTGGAAAATAGGAAGTGTTCATTGAAAAAAGTTTTTTTTTCCAATTTCACCTACACACACACACACACGCACGCACGCACGCACGCACGCACGCACGCACGCACGCGCACACACACAACCACACACACACACACACACACACACACACACACACACACACACACACACACACACGATCTGGGTTTGAATCCCCTTCAAGGGGATTTTCCCCCTTGCTTTTTTGTGAGGCAGGAAAATATGACTCTCAGGGGGCATTGCTCCTTGCTTCATTACAGTCCATTGTCTGCTGCTTTGTCTTTCTATCTGTTTGTTGTTGTGTTTTTTATCTATCACATTGCTGGACAAAGTGTGCTTAGGGCAGATAGGAAGAAACATTGCCAGTTTTAGGTGAACAGTATTTTTGATTTACGCAATAATTTTGGATTATACTTAGATCTTTTTTTGAGAAAGAGAAATTTAAAACTTTTTGGTCTTTAGTTATATAAATGCACTATGAATGAAACTGTTCGATTCAAAAGACATAACTTTTTGCACTATAGTAACGGTGTTTGAATTTCTTATCCTATTTTTATATGGATTTTATAAGAGCTTTATTCATTCAAAACATCACAAGATCTGTGCATGGAATACTTAAGGCTTTTGATATGGTCTGATATGGATTTTTGTTTAATGTACTTATGCACAAGGAGTAATTTGTATGTCTGGCGTATATAATGTATGTATGTATGTATGTATGTATGTATGTATGTATGTATGTATGTATGTATGTATGTATGTATGTATGTATGTATGTACGTACGTACGTACGTACGTACGTATGTATGTAATGTATGTGTATGACGGACAAAGTTTTTGAGTGTTGAAAACAAAACAAAAAAATCTCTTTTTATAATATATGGAAACACACTTTTGTTAATGGATGTGATCAGCATGTGTACAGTTTTTTGTACTTATTTCTGATGATTGTCAACTCTCTGGAATATATCATGTACAATATTCGTGTCTTGTGTATGTAAAAGCAGCTGAGCTGCCCCCCCCCCCCCCCCCTCTCTTTCCATTCCCCTCCCACCTCCATCTCCCTCCCACCTCTAATATTTGATGTGCTTTTTGGACCCTGTACTGTACTTGATATCATTGTACCATTCAGATGAGCTGTGTTTATTGTAAACTTTTTGAATTGTAATTTTTTGAAGTTTTTGAAAACTATGGTCTGTATGTGTGGAGCCGTGTTTAAAAAAAAAAAAAAAATCTTGTGCTACTACATGTATGTCACTACATTTTTTTGTGACTGTTTGTACAACAACAGACATTGTTTGCCCCCCCTCTCGTTATTTTTCTCGATGTGAAGTTTATTATATATTCCAAAATGTTTAACCTACTTCCCTTCCTGTATCATTTTGAAAGAAATGGTGGTGCCATTATGTGTGCTTTTTGGGTGTATGTGTGTGGGGTTTTTTTTAAGTTGTTATGTAAAAATATGGTATCATCTGATATTTTACATCCCATCAACCCCCCCCCCCTCCCCCAAATCGTATTCATTTGACTTTCTTGTTCTTTTTTCTTTCCTTTGTTTCTATCCTGTCATGTGTTGTTCTCATTATAATTTTACCTTCTTTTTCAATCTCATGGAATGAGTAAGAGTTCTCTTCTTACAGCTTTTTTTTTCTTTATCTGATGAAATATTTATTGATGGGTCTTTTCAGTCTTTTTTTTGTCCCTTGTGTTAAGATGATTTTATGAGCAACATGCAAAACTGGTTTTATCTTGTGATGTGTACTAATCTCAACTCGTTGTCTTCCTTTTATCTTTCGTGTGTGTGTGTGTGTGTTTGGGAGGGGATGACTTTTTGTTGTTGTTTTGTTTGTTTGTTGCTTTGTTGAAAGTGGTTTGGGGTTTTTTTTAGGTTAGATATTGGTCAGGATACTTTATATGCAAGGGTAGTCAGTGAAGCGGTTATACTTATAGAACAGAATGAAGATCGCCTGATTGAGACTCTGTTAGGGTTAGTGTTTGTACTTGGTTAAGAGGTAGTTGGGTTTTTTTTTTAATTGCTGTCAAATTAGGTTTGGTTGGGGTTTTTTTTTTTATTGTGTTTGGTAATAGGTAGTGATATGTGTTTTAAAAGAATCAAGCAAATAACTAACCATTTCAGTACCAAGCGAATGCTATGAGAAATTGAAACCGAAGGATACTGATCGAATCATTTTTGTCAGCGCCAAATTGATTTCATCGAAAGCACCAAAGATTTCGCCTGCAAGAGATGAATTTTCCTGACCATGAACATAAGATTTGTCTGCAAAAGCTATTTGTATTTTGATAGAATTTGAAAATATGTGAGAAAATTTATGAAGTCAGGACATCGTGGTTTTTTTTTCTAAATGTAAGCGTTTATTTTTTTTTAATAAATCGAAAAGAGAGTAAAAGAGGATCAAAAGACAAAGCTTAGTTTAATCATTGAATGAGATGGGTGTTGTTTTTAAACTACTGTATCACCATTTTATTGTAGCTATATTTCTGCTGAAAAGTAAGGTATTTGGATAAAGTATGAACTAGAAAGTGAACTTTTAGAGATTGGGGGGGGGGGTGTGGTCATCATACAAAATTGTATTTATTATGTGTGTGGGTTTATTTCCTTTCCAAAAATTATTTTTCAGTATGATTTCATATTGTTGTTTGACCATCTCTTATTAAAATCAAATGTGTACACAGATCGTTTGAAAACGATGTTTTATTTTGAAAGCATAATGTTTGTGAATCCGTAAAACACTTTTTATATCTTATTTTTCATTCAACTCTGTGGTTGTAAGGATCCCATAAATACTGTTTCATATTTATCTTTTCATTCAAACTATATGCTGTGGAATATCTATTTATTCAATCTTCTGCCCCCCCCCTCCCCCCCCCCTCCCCATCCTCCCACCTTTTCATCTCTCCTTTCTCCTTTTCTCTTCTCTCTTCTCTCTCTCTCTCTCTCTCTCTCTCTCTCTCTTCTCTCTCTCTCTCTCTCGCTCTCGCCCCCCCCCCCAAATCTCACCTTCTTCTTATCTCATCAGTTTTTGCTCATTCTTTCTCCTTTTCTTTTATTCTGGCTCTCTCCCCACCCCCACGCCCACACCACCCCTTTTTTTTGGTTCTGTTTGTGTGGTAATGGTTATTAATTAACCCATCTGTATCCTCGTTACACCCTCCACTTTTTTCTTTGTTTTCCCTCCCCCTCTCTCTCTCCCTAATTCTGTCACTGGTTTTTTGATGGCATCTACTTTTCTATGTGATGATGGAGTGACCTGATGTTGAAATAAAGCCTTTTCAACAATGACCTCTTGTCCATGACCTTGACCTTCCGTGACGTTTTCTCCAAATGATTGTGTAGTGTTTGTGTGTCCTACTGGGGGGGGGGGGGGCGGTGGTGGTGGTGGTGGTAGTAGTAATGGGCGTGTAAGCAGTTCACTGTTCTTCCTGGCCTGCCTCTCTCTCTCTCTCTCTCTCTCTCTCTCTCTCTCTCTCTCTCTCTCTCTCTCTCTCTCTCTCTCTCTCTCTCTCTGTTTCTCTCTCTCTGTATATTATCTTCCTTATTGTACTAACACAAAGGGTTCAGGGCTGCCAAACGTCCAATACTCACAGATCACAACACAGATAAGGAAACCAACATTTGTAAGGGATATTTCAAGGTGTTCACTAGATCCGTAGCTGTATAATCCAGGATTGTATTGTTCTTAAAAGGGGGGGGGGGTGGAAGCAATAAAAAAGGAGGGGTGGTCTAGGTCTCCTATCCTGCCCATGAGAACGTAGTAGTCTTGGGTCACTTTTAGAACTATATTTTGTTTTGCCATTTAAATTCTCCTATCTAAAAGTTCTGAAACAGGTTTTGAATATAACTGTCACGCAGTTTGAAAAAGTGTGTGTTTTCCTATTTAGCTTAGGAAGCCTGGTGTGTAGAAGTCATCCTAGAATCTGCTTTTAAAAAAAAAAAAGATCTTGTCAGATTTGGGGGGGGGGGGGAGTTCCATACAATTTGGAATAGCATCCCATTTTCTGTCTCAATTTCCTGTGAGGGTTTCTGCATATATATCTATCGATAGAAATAATCATGTACCCCTTATATATATATATATATATATATATATATATATATATATATATATATATATATATATATATATAGTGTAGATTGTATGTATACCACACAGACAGTAGCACAGATGGCTAGCTAGCTGGCAGTTCTAAATTTAGCTTAGCTGAGTGTAGCTTGTTAGGGTTGACAAGTACAAGTACTTCCTTCCTTCACTCCATGATTTTGAGAAGGCCTTCAACATGAGTGGTGACCAGCTTGACACTGTACTGAATGTCACAGGGCTGGGGCAGGTGATGGGTCAGACCGCAGCAGCGGCTCGCTCTCTCGCTTCACGTTCCATCTCTCGCACACCTTCCCGGGGCATTATGGGAATTCATGGCATAGCACCCGGTAAGCAAGGGGGAAGTTGTACACCACTAGGTTCCACGCCCTTCTCTCCCTTGGTTGGTTCACCTTGCCATCCAAAACTAGTCCGTCTGCTGACCTTTTTTTTTGGTTGAAAGAAAAAAAGGCAAAATTTCAAGCTCAAAATGAAAAAAAAAAGAAGAAAAGTTTGACGGTTATATCTTTAAAAATCTAAATTTTAAATGGCATGGGAGAGAATGGCAAGGTAGGATTACATATTGTCGTTTATTCGCCCCTTCTTTCTTGATCTTCTGAAAGAAAAAAGGGGAGAATGGTTTTTTTTTAAAGTTATTATTCTAGTCCCTGTATTGGGTATTGTGGTGTCCCCTTGCTGTTCTTTTTTTTATAATTATTAATCTTTGGTTTCTGTGCTGTGTTGTGAATTCGGGTGCCATGGTGTTGTGTAGCTATGAGAAGTCCCTATTCGATTCTCATTTTTATCATTTTTAGTCGTGTTGTGGCTTAAATTTCTGCTTTCATTTTCCCTCCCAATGCCTTTATCAAAATCATTGTTAAGTGTCCAACCAGACCCAAAAAAAGTATGAAAGGTGCATAGGAGGAGAGAAAAAAGAACTCGAATTATGGATCATTTTATCTTTGATTTTGATGAAACATTCATGAATGTTGAGTGACCTATACCAAAATGATGTAACAGCCCTTTTCAGGGGGAGGGGAGAAGGAAACATAACAAGTCTTTCTGATTTGGTATTTGTAAAAATTGCAAGATGTTTCCTTTGCTTTTGGTTGGATTTTTTTTCCTGTGGTGTGCCTCTAGGAGCTAAAATGGGCTGAAGCAGATTGTGAGCTGCTGTGCGATCATTATATTTGTAATCACCCAGTCTTGCAGTGTGGCATTTCATGGCAAAGACATAGAAGGAAGCTACACTCAGTCCTTCCAATATCTAGAGAATTGCATGCTTATACATACATATACACTGTCACAAACAAAACACACTGGGTTTTTTTTATCAAATCTTATTCCAGTAGATTATATAACTTTTCCATAGATGATAAACCATTACTCTTTTTTTCTGGTGAATTTGTTACTGCTGTATTGTCTGTATGTATGTTTGTTGTTTTGTTTTTTCAAACTTGTATCTTTTTTTCCTTGGTCCATATTAGTACTCTGGTCTTTCTTTTTTTCTGATGAGTGTACTGTAGCCAAGTGGTTGAGCTGTGTGATCTTGTGCTAAGATTCTCAAACTGGTAGTTGTGTATGTGGCATGTATAGCTTACTGACTGCTTTAAATATTAGTGCTGGTTTACTTGTTCCTTGCACTCTGATATTCCCTTTCTGACCTTTTTTTATATAAATATATTGAATGGTTTGAAAGTGTTATGCATTTGTAATACATATCTTTGTTGTGCCTGAATTGGAATGCATATTGTGCACAAAGCAGTGAGCTTTTCTGGGTTTGATCGAGTAGAGTCTGAATCTGATGTATGTATAGAATTTTTTGGCTTGGTGTTTTTGGCAAGAGTTGTGGGGTTTGTGTGTGTATGTGTTTATGTGCTTGTTTGAGCTGTTCATGTTGATACAGTGTGTGCACTGACACGTACTTGGCTGGGGGGCATCAATAATAATGTGAATGATCTCTTTAACTTTTCGCTGATGTTATGATTTTATCAGCTCCATGCCCAAAAGTATTGAACATGTATACAGGAGACGGGCTGTGCACTACAGTTTTAATTCGAGGACTGAGGTTTAATTGTTGGTACTCAAGCCGAAAATGAATCATTTCAGGCGAAAAGGGGTTTTCTCTGTTCTGAAAATATTTTTTCATAAGATAAAAAGGAAAGGAAATCTTTTATAAGATTGTTTGTTCAGCTAGGATCCTATTCCAGGTCAGACTTCAAGGCCAAGGCATCTCATCTTGCCAAGATCTTTTTCTGGTTTGAAAGATGTTAATTTTTTTGTTGAATGGAGCCAAAACCTACCCTTGAAAAACCCACATTTATTTATTTATTCTATGCATTTATTCTTGTATCCGAGGCAGTAAGAATGGTTAGTACCGAATTATACACTATCATTATATCTCAGTGGCATTTTTTGTTGACAGAAAACTACTTTGAAAAGGAAAGGTGTTTGAAAAATCATTATCTGAAATATTACCATCTCACATTATGTTTTTTTTCAAAAACTTGTATACAGATGTACAAACTACTTGGGAAGTATGTCAGGAAAATGTGGTGAAAAGTCACAGGAGGTTGGCTCCTTTTTTAAATCTTCAAATCTTGTTGAAAAGTTTTGCTCCTTGGTTTAATATCACACCCTTCAGTATTTTGTTCAAACATGGCCGCCTGAAGTCTGCCTTCTTTTCTGTTTAGAAGTTGCTGGTATTTTCACATTTTACAATTATTAAGGACAGAGAAAACAGCCTTAGTACAAGCATACATGTTTCCGCGTGTATGACACAATTTTCTTTGAACTGTTAGACATTTTTCACTGTGCCTGTGTTTTTTTTTTACTTTTTTTTTATCTGGAGTCACGTTTCATTGTCATTTGTATGTTTTTAATGTGTTTAGAATGCTCTGTTGAAATCAAATTATTTTAAATCTTTAGGTTTCTTTTTAGAACCAAGCCTGAATTTTTTCATCAGTTGTATTTGTTTCTATTTGTACAGTCTATTTTGTGTGTTAATCTGTAATTTGTATGCTTTCAGCAGATATTTGTGATGTTGAAATTTATACAGTTGCCCATTGTGTGTTTGTGGAAGTGAGGGGGGGGAAGGGGGTTGTTGCATTTTTGTGTGTGCAAGTTTAATTTTAAAAGGGTGGCGGTAATATTCATAATTTTAATCTTGAAAAAATGTTTTCCTTTATTTTAGTAGTTGTTCTTGTCGTATTTGCATTATATATGAAAGAAAAACCATGATTGTCATAACAGTGAATTATGTTAACAGTTTTACTTTTTAATTTTTTTTTTTAATTTCCCGGCATTCTTGTGCATGGTATTTACTGTACAAACTCCCTGTTGCACCGCACACTATTCTTTGTCAGTTTGCTTGCTTGTAGTTTTGTAGATGATGAGTTTATGCCAAACTTTAGCTTACTAAAAAACAAAATTAAAGAAATTTTAATGTAGCCAAAATTTTTTTCAACCTTTTCTTTTTGAAATATGCATGGATCCATTCATGTCCAAAAATAAAGTAGAAAAATGTTCAGTGACTAGACAGTCTCTAATGAAAACGTGCAGATATTAAGATTTTTTTTTAATGATTTCTTTACCTTTTCCCCTTTACTTTCCACTGGAAAGCAGTCATGTTTCATTGGTTCCCTTTTATGCATAATATGCAATATCAACAGGTTTTTTATTATTTTATTTTGGGTATGTTTTGTTTTAGTTTTTGGGAGGGATCAATTTTCTTTCTTTTTTTTCTTTTTTTTTGTGTGTTACTATTGATGAAGATATACAAGCATAAGCTCATACACTTTGCTAGATGTCTAGAACCATAATTTTTGTCTTGCCTTCTTCCTTCCTAGCAGAATGGCGTTGAACAGTAGCTTGAGCTAGTTGATATAACTGCATCAATGTAGATGTTTGTGCCCAGACATAGTTCAGTGTATGTGAGTGTCTGTACGTGTGTGTACGTGCGCCAGGGGGTACCAGTAATGCCTTGCACCAAGAAAGCCCAGCAGTTTGTTCCTTCTTCAAGAAAATACAGAATATAAAAAAAATTCAAATTTTTTTTTTAATCCAGAAGAAAAAAAGGAAAAAAAATAGATGCGTGTTAAATTAAGAAATTCTAAACATTTTGCCAAAAATTTCAAGCTGATAAATGACAGAAGAAGAATAACAACAATGATAAAAACTAAAACAGTAACACCCTCACTCTCAGAGAAAAGGGAGAACAAAAAAACCAAGAGGGGGATAAACCAGAAAAACTACTCAGACCTTTCAGCTTGGTTACCTCGAAAATCACTTAAAATGAGTCAGTGTGAAAATTATATATTTTAAAAAATGGTTAATTAAAAACATTGAAGCTGGAAACTGAAAGGTTTTTCTTGAAATTTTGCCTTTAAAATTTTCTTCCAAACGTAAAGTCAGACTCATAAATTTTGTTCCAAGAATGGAATACTTGTAATGTGTTCAAAAATAGATGTAGATTTTCTCCTCAAATTTCAGACTTTCTGGTTTCAGAAAGAAAAGATGGAAAATAAACTATATTCCAGAGTGGAAACAGAATAGTCTCAAGTGAGCAGTATATACCAGGCACTTAAAAAGGATTCTTTTTCAAGATACAAAATCAACCTAGCCTCGACTAGATATTTGGGATCCAGTAAAAGTTGTTTTTAAAGCAATTAACATTTCTTTTTTTTTAAATAATTATAAAAAAAACAAAGATAGCATTAAGAAGATAAATACACAACCTGAATCACAAAAAAACTTGTGGAATCCCTGATTTAAGAAAAAAGAAACACCATTTTGAAATAGAAAAGATTGATTTTGACATAAATCTAGAGAAACAATGGCAGTGCCTGGTTCAAACAAAATGATTACAAAAAAGAAACAATACTGAGACTGATGTTTAACAATAATATTCAAGTATACTGAGTAATGATATTAATCAGTAGTTCACCATTTTCTCCTATATTTCGAATATAATTGACTTTAAAAAAATAAAGAAAAAAAGAGCAAATGTTTTTTTAAAAACCCGTCTTAATATCAAACACAAAAATTGGTCAATGATTTAATAAAGCATAACTCAAAAAAATTCCTCAATCAATGAAAACATTAGAATCTGACGTGGAAAAAAACAAGAAAATAACAGGAAAAATCCAAAATGTTTCAAAAACCATATTTCAATCTGGGTGGCAAAAAAAAAAAAAAAAAAAAATTACTTTCAAACAAAATTCAAAATTTAATTTTCCAAAAAATTTTAATCTGAAAGAAAGAAAGTAAGGAAGGAAGAAACTGGGAAGGAGAGTGACGACTAACAGAAGCACACCGCCGACTCTGTCTCTACCTAGGCATTGCTGGTTACGGCATTATACCGCCCCCGGCGCTGACTGCCGCCCCTACTGGTGACCGCGCCGCCACCTCCCCTCTTTTCGCTGAGTTCGGTAGCAGTGCCGCTGCTGCTGCTGCCGCTGCCGGGGCTGGCCCCTTGGCTCTCCCAGCCCCGCGCAGCGATTCCACCTCCCTCCCCATCAGCACCTCTCCCCTCATGAGGGATGCGTTCGCCAGGCCCAGTATTGGTGGGTTGACCTTTTTCGTTTTGGTTGTTTTTTTTTTGGGGAAACCAACATGGTTTGGCTCTTTGACCATTCTTGTTAACGTTGTATGTAGTTTTTGGAAAGTTATGTTGTTGTATGTTATGTAGAGCTGGTGTTTTCTGGCAATGATGAGAAGTATGGTCTCTGGCTGGTTTGGATTGGTTTGTTTTTGGGGGACGAAAAGTAGTTTGTTTTTTGGCTGGGTTGTTTTAGTAGTAGACCAAATTTGATGTGGCTTGCTAGTTTCTTCCTTTTTTTTTTAAAATTCTAAAGTGCATGGTGAGTTGTGACTGGCACTTTTGTCGTGAAAGTCTTGGATAATCTTTGATTCTGCCCTTTTTGTTTGTGCTGTGTGCTGCCAAATTTGTGAGTGGTAAACGGAATTGAAGTGTACCAAGTTTGTGAAGATGGAATGAGCCAAAACACCAAAGCCAGAGAGCCATGCTTCTCTGTCAGAATATGCTTGCTAGAATGACTTAGTTTCGTGTTGTAGCTGCAAGTTGATATACCTTTTTAACTCCTACAGTCCTAGAACTCTTTTGTGTATGGGTGTATTTTCTTACTCCTTTTGTCTGTGTGTGTGTGTAGATATGTAGAAATGATTATGGAATGGGGGGTGGTATGTTATGGTGATTTTTTTTTTATTACTGCCTGGTCACCCCAGACAGGGATATGTAATTCTTAAATGAACGTGTTTATTTTCATACAGAGGTTTCTTGTAAGTATCTTCTTTTGGGTTTTTTTTTCTTAAAATCTCAAATTATTTAACCAGTTTGACAAATTAGCAACAGGTAAACAAAATAGCTAAAGTATTAAAGATTGTTTCCATTCATCTCTCCCAATGATGGTAGAAATATCCATGACATTGTCAACGTCTTTATATTCATAGATGAACAATAAATAACACACACATATAAATAATATAAATCAACAAATAAGATTGAAAGGCCTAGAAACAATTAAAGGATGGTATAAGAGGCGAAATAGAATTGGGGGGGGGGTGAGTTCAGAAATCTTAATGACTGCCATGGACGTTTGGTGGGTTTTTCTGATTTGGTAGTAATACATTATCTCCATTCAACATTATCATCGTTTCACATCTTTGGTAAAGAGATCGTACCAAACATGGTGTCACCTAAAGCGTCCAGTTTGGGTTAATTACTGATCCTGTCCAATGTCATTATTTTATTAATCAAATAAATCCAGCCCAGCTTTGATTAAGGGCTGTGTGGTAAGCATATCATGCTTCTCTCGTACTTCAATAACAAAAATTTTCAATATGTAACTTGCTATTCATCCCATTCCACGAGATATATTTTGTAAACTATCTCCCACCTCACCACCCAAGATATTTACCTAGAAATTGCAGTTTCTCCTACTTCAACTTATAAAGTGAAAAGGCATGCTAAACTTGGGAGAGAGAGAGAGAGTTAAACTAAAATTTAGAAAACGGAAAATCAAGTGTGGAAAAAGAAAGGGGGGTGGGGGTGGGAGTTATTTTCCTGAAGACTTTGAAGTCAGAGGTGACATGTGATGTCTGGCAGCTATGGCCCTTTGTTTGTAGCCAGTGGGCAGGGTAAGAAAACAAACCTACACAGATCTTTTCTTTTCTATACATCTACACTCCCTTGCAGAACAACACGCTCACATATTTGCACACAGAGTAGACGTACATTCTTTCTGCCCACTAGAAGTGTACTGTCCGAATTGGGAAACACTTGATTCTGTCTTTATCTATGTCACTTGTATCTGTCTCTGTCTGTCTCTGTCCTCTTCTCTCTCTCTCTCTCTCTCTCTCTCTCTCTCTCTCTCTCTCTCTCTCTCTCTCTCTCTCTCTCTCTCTCATATCTGTCTCTGATGTTTGTCTCTCTTGACTGGCTGCTTGTCCTTCTCTATGTCTGTGTGTCTATTTCTTTGCCTGTTTGTCTGTGTCTCTGTCTTATTCGTATGTTTCTACTCTGTCTGTCTGTTCTGTCTGTTCTCTGTCTCTGTTCTCTGTCTTCTCTGTCTCTCTCGTCTCCTCTCTCTCTCTCTCTCTCTCTCTCTCTCCTCTCTCTCTCTCTCTCTCTCTCTCTCTCTGTTGTCTCTCACCTCCTCACCCTTTGGCCATTATTTGGCCGGATCATCATATCAGTCAGATCTGACACTGACACAACAACAACAACATCAACAAAAATCAAACTAGCCACACCAAAAATAAAACCACAGACACGTACACACAAAAGCAAATCCAACTGCCAGAAACAGTGTTGTATGCGTACAGAGAGAAAGGACAAGACAGGATGAGGAGCTGAAAGACAGGGTAAATGTGTCTCTCCGCCACATGAGGAGTCGCATTGCACCAGAGGTCAATTTTTAGATATTGACATGTTATTAAAATGTAATGAAAATGCTATTCAATACAAACAAAAAAAAACATACTGAAAATCGGACAATTCAGTCAAAAGCTATCACAAGTTGAAATGATAGACTGTAGGACATGACAGAATGAGAAATTGACAAGTTTAGCATCATAAAGCGTAGTCAGAATGAGGGCTTGGTTTGTTTGTTTTTTAAAACACGTTTAAAAGCAAAAAGATACAAAATTATGACTTGATATTTTCTTACAAGGTAGAAAGAACAACGACTATACTTTTATGATCAATCAAAATCTCAAAATCCACAACCTGACTCCCACCTGCCTAAAATGGCTTTTAGCGGAAAAGTGGGTCAGGTGCTAAGCGACTCATTTCATGGTGGAGCATCACAAAATTTATGTGTATTCGAAACGTGGGTCAGATTGAAAGACCAAGCTGACCTTGCTGCGAACTGATGGGGAGAAAAAAGTCTACACACAACCTGATGTAATGGTAGTAGAAAGACGAAGACTTTCTAAAAAGAAAAATACATTGTGCCCCAAACTTTTCCTCCATCCTTTTAGACCATGAGCGATGATCTGGGTGCTAGTCTTTCAGATCAGATGATAAACCAAGTTCCCGTGTGTTACACATAATCCTTGCGCAGTTAAAGAATCCCACGGCAAAAAGAGAGTTGCTCCTGGTAAAGTTGTATACAAAAAGCCACTCTGATAGGGAAACGAATACAATTGCAGACAGGAAAAGAAAAAATAATGGTGACGCTGCTCTTGTGGCTATGCGCTCTCCCTGGGGAGGGCAGTCCAAATTTCATGCAGAGAAATCTGCCATGACTTGAAGTGGTGTAAAATGTAAACAAAAAAATGATGTAGTAATACCGGGTTGTACGATTAGTAATAGAAAGACCAGGCTTAAAGTGATTAGTGATGGACAACCTGTTAACTGTAATAAATAATGGAAAGAGCAGACTAAACTTGATAAATGATGGAAAGATCAAACTAAATTTGATAAATGATGGAAAGATCAGACTTAATCTGACAAATGATTGGGAAAAAACAAGGTAAATATAAGTTTTAGGAGCACTAGGCTAAGTGTCTCTTCGAACTTGGAGAGACCTTTTTGCACAGTCTGTCTCCAGTTCGAGGGCTGTTGCTTCCCAGTTGTGCTGGTCAGTGTTCAGGGCTTCTAATTCCCTCTTGCACATGTCTTTGAATCGCAGCTGTGGTCTGTCTGTGGGATGTTTTCCCTGCACAAGTTCTGCATGGCGGAGGTCTTTAGGGATCCGTCTGTCGTCCATGCACATGACATGGCCGAGCCAGCGCATTCGTCTCTGTTTCAGCAGCGTGTACATGCTGGTGCATCCAGCTCTTTCCAGGACAGCGTTGTTTGGGACCTTGTCCTTCCAGGTGATGTTCAGGATGTGTCAGAGGCAACGCATGTGAAAAGTACTGAACTGTCGCTCTTGTCGGACACGCAAAGTCCAGGACTCGCTGCCATACAGGAGGGTGCTCAGGACACAGGCTCTGTAGATCTGGATCTTTGTGTGCTCAGTCAGCTTGCTGTTGTTCCATGCTTTCTTTGTCAGTCTGGTCATGGTGGAGCTGCTTTGCTACTGTTGAGCTCTGCGTCAAGAGAGGGTGTCTGAGATAGTTGAGCCCAGGTACATGAAGTCATGGACGACATCCAGTTCATGGTCATTGATGCTGATGGCTAGGAAACAGTCAACATCCTGTCCCATGACTTGTGTTTTCTTCAAGCTAATGGCGGCAGGCATCTCTAAGGTGAGTCATGAGTTCCTGTAGGTTCTCAGCTGAGTGGGCAGTTTCTTATGCGTCGTCTGCAAAGAGGAAGTCACTCAGGCACCTCAGCCGGACTTTAATCTTGGCTCTTAGTCTGTAGAGGTTGAAGAAATTTCTGTCTGACCTGGTTCAGAGGTAGATACCTTCAGTTTCAGGACCATATGCGTGTTTCAGCATCACAGCAATAGAAGATTCCAAACAGGGCAGGAGCCAGGACGCAACCCTGTTACACTCCGCTCCGTATGTTGAAGGTAGCTGATGTTGAGCCGTCAAAGACAGTAGTGATTATTGTGATAGGTAATGGAAACACCAGGATAATGTGATACATGATGGGGAAAGTAGGCTAAATATGATAAGTATTTGCAAGACAAGTCTATATATGATAAGTAATAGAATGAACAGGCTGAATGTGACAGGTAATTGAAAGATCTGGCAGAATGTCATGAATAATGTAATCAGGCTGAATTTATGGCAATGGAAAGATCCTACTCAATGTAAGGCTGTTGGAAACACCAGGTCAAATGTGGTAATTATTAGGATATATTAATTTTATGAATAATGGGGAAACCAGGCTGACTATGATCAGTATTGGAAAGACCATGCAAAATGTGATAAATAATGAAAAGACCTGGTAAATAGTGATAACTAATGTTAAGACCTGGTACAGTGTGATCAGTAATAAAAAGACCTGGTACATTTGATCAGTAATAAAAAGACCTGGTACAGTGTGATCAGTAATAAAAAGACCTGGTACATTGTGATCAGTAATAAAAAGACCTGGTACAGTGTGATCATAATAAAAAGACCTAATACATTGTGATCAGTAATAAAAAGACCTGGTACAGTGTGATCAGTAATAAAAAGACCTGGTACAGTGTGATCAGTAATAAAAAGACCTGGTACATTGTGATCAGTAATAAAAAGACCTGGTACAGTGTGATCAGTAATAAAAAGACCTGGTACATTGTGATCAGTAATAAAAAGACCTGGTACTGTGTGATCAGTAATAAAAAGACCTGGTACATTGTGATCAGTAATAAAAAAAAGACCTGGTACAGTGTGATCAGTAATAAAAAGACCTGGTACAGTGTGATCAGTAATAAAAAGACCTGGTACATTGTGATATGTTATGAAAAGACCTGCTAAATTGTGATATGTAATGAAAAAAACCTGATGCACTGTGATCAGTAATAAAAAGATCATGCAAAACGGGATTGGAAATGGAAAGATCATGCAAAGTGGGATTGGTACTGGAAAGATAATGCAAAGTGTGATCACTAATGGAGAATATTGTAGGTGGTATCCTCCCTATGTTGGATCAAAGAGAATATTGTAGGTTGTGTTCTACTTATGTTGGATCAGAGAGAGGAATGTAGATGGTATCCTACTGTTGGATCACAACAGACAAATGATGAGCGTCCAAGTGACCCAGTGGCTGTGCAGTGTCATATGGTTAATGGAATCCTACTGCATTCCTAGAAATTGCTGGTTCTTGTGGTGTAGGAGAACAAGCTGAGTGTGCCCTGTACCTGTCTTCTTTGATTTTAACGTTTTTTACATTAGGTGATCTTAGACCAGGCCAGGTGCATGGCCTTTACGCAAAGAGGCCCGGGATGAGCTTTATCAGAGTGTTACCACAGATTATGAGACGATGCAGCCCAGAAATAAAATTAGTGCACATAAAAATCACACTGCAACAAGAAAATTGGTCGTGCTAACATTCTGAAGAACAAAGCCCCTCTCGTAGGGAAAAACACTAGACATCCCCCCATATATATGAATAGAGAGAGACAGACAGACAGAGATATAGGGGGTGGTGCTGCACTTGTGGTGAAGGACTCTCTCTAAAGGGAGCAGACTAAATTGTACACAGAAAAAAATGTATTGTCGCTGCAAGTCCTACAGGGTTCAATAATAAAACAACACACCGCCATCAACGTTTACGTTATAAAACGTTATAAAATAAAAATAAAATAAATAATCGTTTTCACCTCACTTCAAATGTCATCATCCACCCTGTCAGCCACCATGGCAGCCCTCTGATGGCAGGATGATAAACAGAGTATTCGCCTGCATCTTCACACATCGTCACACGCATCGTGACCCAGACGATGACAGTTTAACAGTTCTTGTGTAATTCTTCTGTTTCTCTATCACTGGCTCAACTCCTGTTTTCCTTCCTTGGCCAGAGAGCTCCTCCAAGGTTCACCAATGGTGAGAATTTTGCGTATGCACCTGTTCCTCCATTCCCCCACACCATTTAGGTAGCCGCATTCCGACATGGGGGATTCCTTCACATACTCCCTGAGGAGTTGTTGAAGCACCATATGGTACCTTCTTAAGAAAGTGTATCTCCTGCAAATGGAACCTTGTGAATCCCATTGTTCTCCATATCTAAGGCTTCATGCTGGGTATGGTTGTGTTTTCCATACCTGTAGGGTTTGGGCTTGGGGGGTTCTTCTTTAGGGGGTGTACTCTCTTATCAATGGGTTAACACATGTGTGCAAGAGGTCATTATGTGTGGGGTCACAGTGGAGACCTTGGTTCATCACCTCATCCAAAAGACCTACAAGGCAGTGATAGAGACTGGCAGTGATAGAGACTGGCAGTGATAGAGACTGGCAGTGATAGAGACTGGTCCTATGTGAAACTCAGAAGGAAAAATCCCCTCAATGACTCAAAACATTTTCCTTAGCTTACAACTTGATCACACATGTGATGCTCATTGATGCAGATGCCTCCCATCTATTCTAAACCAGTTTGTTTGGGGGGGGTCCCACCAGAATGCAACTTTGCAAAATAACCACTGAAAATAAAAGACGAAAAGAAATTTATCTACTGTGATTCATAAACAAGATAGATAACAATGTGAGATTCATAAAGGCAAGAAATGACAAGACACTTTACAAAAGACCAGATTACAAAGGAACATAAAATGGACATTTTAGGCGTCGAGAATTGACCAAGATTACAAAGGACCACATACAAAGTGGACATTTTAGGCGTCGAGAATTGACCAAGATTACAAAGGACCCTATTTCACTGTGGATGGTCCAACCAGACCTCTGACTTGGCAAAAGAAGGTAGGCCTGAGTTTTCTGAGATCCTGATGCCATGTATGCATGTGCACACTTACGTAGATCTGTGTATGGTGTCACTTCACACATGCAGACATAAACAGCCACTCTCTCCTGTGTCTCCACCTCGGTATTTGGGTTTTTTTTCTTACCTGATTTACCCCACTTGCATGCACAAGCACAGATACACATTCACACACACACACACACACACACACACTCTCTCTCTCTCTCTCTCTCTCTCTCTCTCTCTCTCTCTCTCTCTCTCTCTCTCTCTCTCTCTCTCTCTCTCTCTCTCTCCACACACATACACATAAACGTACACACACAACACACACACATGTACACACATAATACACATAATTCTACACACACACACACACACACACACAAACACCCCCCCCCCCAAATCTCCCACCCACCCACCAACCTACACACACACACACACCAAACCTCCCACCCACCTACCCACACACACACACACACACACACACACACACACACACACACACACACACACACACACACACACACACACACACACACACACACCACAAAAAAACAACCCACCCCAAATAGTCAAAAACCCAGTATCTACAAAATCAATATATACCTATATATATATACAGTAACTTTCACCAAACCCCCTTCCTTCCTTCCTCTCCCCCCTACCCACCTACCCCCCACATCCCCCACAACAGCCACGGGCACCACCATGTTGGCCATGACGGCAGCGGGCCAGAGCTTCCCCTCGGTGGGGTCGCCCATCAACAGCCGCCCCTTCTCCACCGCCACCAGTACCAGCCCCCACCTGGAGCTGGCCTACCCGCACCAGCAGGACACCCTGGGGTACCTGCAGGCCACCAGCCCCCAGCCCACCCCCTTCACCCCCGCCGCTCTGCCCATGGGGGGCGGCATTGGGCCTGCCGGACTGGCTGTGAGTTTTTGTTTTTGTTTGTTGGTTGTTTGTGTGTGGGTGGGGGTGGGGGTGTAACCCATGGGAGTCGGGATTGGGCCTGCCGGATGGGTGACCGTTTGCACGCCTTGGCCTCAATATAGTACCCCCAGCTGTAAATGGGTACCTGCCCTCTTTAGGGTCAGAGAAGGTAAAGCAGTGAGGGAGAGGAGATGGGCGCCGCCCTCAATATGCTGTCCCCTAGAGAAGCTGAGGTTTCTTGACACCTCACTCCCCAATGACCACACAATAATGTAGGGTATGGGACACCTTTACCTTTACCTTGTTTACCATGTTCTGGAAGTAGAAAAGCACAAGAGTGCTTATTCATTCTTGAAATAAATGAATCGACTTGGCTCTGTGACGAACGTTTCTGTCCCTGCTGTTCCCACGTCACTGGTGGCAATCCCCCTGTCACAGCCATACCTGGACCTGTCATGTTGCATTCTCAGGAGTCGGAAGCCCACAGGGAGCCCATCAATATCAGGCCGCCCAGACGGGGGGGGGGACCACCATCCAGAGGGGCCCTGCACTTCTGCTGGGTCACTTTGGTGGTGTTCAGTGGTGCCTGTTCTGAGCTAACCTACGCAGGACACCCCATACTAAGCCCCCTACTAATGATAGCTTTGGCTCAGTTGCGGAAACAGACTCATGGAGTGGCCCATGTGGGGTGGTGACCACAACAAAGTGCCTCCAACAACTCTCCTGGAGTTAACATCAGTGCTGACTCCTCTCTCCCCCAAAGTCCTTCAGATGAAACTGTAAACCGAGGCCTCGTGTGTGAACGCACCTAGAACATCTTGCGCACACGTTAAATCCTGTTCCGCTTTTCGTAAGAGTAGGCAATCGTGTGCTGGTGGGAACAGATGACATTTACAAAACTGCATACACACGGGGACTGGATGAAAAAAAAAGCACAAGAGTGCTTATCCCATTATCCTCGATATAAAAGAATAAAATAAATAAATGTAGGGGTGGGGGTCTTTGCATGTGCATTGGGGGGGGGGGGGGGGGGTATTCCTTTGCTAGAGGGCCATGGGTCACCAATGGTGAGGTTTATGTCTCACCATTAAGATAGCTGCATTCTGATTTCAGCAGTGATATCTCAACACGACATCAGTGTGTATGTGTTTTTTTTTTTCATTTTAAATTATGTGAACCGTTCATACTGGTATGCAATGACCTGCTCCTGAAAATTAGAAAGAGTTTTTTTTGTGTGTGCCAAGGTGTTGTGCTTGTGTTTGCATACAGTATCTTAGTTTATAGTCTCATTTGAATGATTTTTTTTGGGGAGTCATTACAAATATTAACTTTAGGGGTATCATACCCTAAAACAAGAGTCAATTAAACAAGGCCTAATTTTCTTTGTTATGAAGCTGAACACAAAAATATCCCCAAAGACCTGGTTGTATACAGTTTTTTTTTTAACTGCTTTCCATACATGTTGGTAAACATGAGTATACATGCTAATTATTCGTTATTTTATTTTATTCTACTTGCTCATCGTATATAATGATTCCTCTAAAGTCAGAGTATGGCTGCCTGTATGGCGAGGTACTTGAAATCAGTCATACATGCAAACTTCTCATCCAGTGTACTTTCCTATCTCACAGTGATTCCCAGGTGGGATGAGTGAGTCAAGAGTGCATATTCTGGGTGAACCCCAGGGTGTTAAGCTGGGGAACGCACAACATAATTATATAATGATGGCCTGTTCTTTTTTGTTTCCAGGGCCCACAGCTGATTCAAGCATCCTTCCAAAATGGCTTCTGAACCGGTTCTAGCATAGGATCTCCAGGTACTGTGTGTGTGTGTGCGTGCGTGCTTGCGTGCGTGTGTGTGTGTGTGCATGCGTGCGTGCGTGCGTGTGTGTGTTGTGAGAGATGCACATTTCAGTGCAAACAGAAGGTAATAGTTTGGAAGAGCCTTGACCATGTTCAGTTTCCAGGTGTGTTGGCCATTTCTAGTTTGAATGTGATGAATTCTGCAGCGTCCCCTGCGTTTCCTGATCCACCCCCCACATGGCTAAACGCAGTAACTCCAGCTTCTAAAGTTTGGAGTAAATCCCTTGTTGCAGTCTGATTGATAAAAATAAAATTTGGAAAATGCATAATTTCTGCCATTGAAAGACATTATTCCCTAGAATTTTTTTTTTTGGGGGGGGAAACTGATCAATCATTTTCAAAATGATCGAGAAGTTGTAAGTGGTTACCTGCACTTGTTTTTCATCCACTACTTTTTCCTCAAAAATGCATAATTTCAGTATGCTGACTGAACAAGACTTAACCCTCTTGCATTCGGATTCTTTGAACACTAATTGCCCCCAGATTTCGCATTACATCACGAAATCAGGTCAAGCACACATGCTGGCTAGCCTTTTCCTCCTTCTAAGTACATACCAGCAGCTACAATTACTTCCAGACTCACAACAGGATCTGTGCTTCTAGCCTGATAGAGCTTCAGCATATGGTAGCGATCGTTGAAGATCAATGCGTGGTGGAAAACTACTGTGTGTAAATCCTGGCAAATCCCGGTTCAGGATTCAGGGGAGGGAATGATTAATCCTGGCAAATCCCGGTTCAGGACTAAGAGGGTTAAGGAAAAGATTTTGTTTCAACTGGATGGTGCAATCAAACTGAAAAAGGGGCAAATTTTCTCAATGCTTTGAAAACAGTTCCTGCATTTGACCATGTGGCTGTGGTGATGGTGGGGACACCATCGTTGTAGTTGTAGATTTTTTATGGGTAAAGTTGCTCGCTTGCTACTGTTGTTGAATGTGTAGGTAGATGCAAAAAAAATTCTGCTATTTTAATTCTTGGAGTATTTTTTGCTGTTTATCATTGTTCCTGTTTTTATACAAATGTTGTAATAGCATTTTGTGGATGGTGTCTTTTTATGTAGCTTGATACCCTTTGATTTTGGTGGCTTTTTGTTTTGTTTTTGTTGTTATGTTGGATATGAGGTGGGGGGGGGAGGAGCTGGAGGCAGTTGGGGGGGGGGGTAATTATGTGTTTCTCTGTTTCTCATTCTGTTTGAATGTCAGAGAGGGATGTTGATGCCTTTTTATGTTTAGCATGGTGCTGCTGCATATTCGTCTTGTTCCAATTTTACCTTGTCAGCTATGTATATATGTATCACAACAACCATGTCTGGTACCTAGAGACGACACATGGGGTAGGCTTGGCCTTCTCAGTCGGGTGGCCTCTTAGAGGCCTGATTAATTAAGTCCTTTGAGGACACTGGCCTTTTGAGATTCCTGATTGTGAATTGACAAGAGAGCGTAGACAATACTATGTTAACTCCAGAGAGAAAATCCTCTTGAACAAGATTCAAACCCTGGGTCAGTAGATCATGAACCCATGAAGACAGCAAATAATAATAATAATAATAATAATAATAATAATAATAATAATAATAATATAATAATAATAAACAGTTATAGTGATGATGATGATGATACTACTACTACTACTACTACTACTACTACTACTACTACTACTACTACTACTACTATTACTACTACTACTACTACTACTACTACTACTACTACTACTACTGATGATGATGATGATGATGATGATGATGATGATGATGATGATGATGATGATAATAATAATAATAATAAATGAAATGTAATAATAATGATGATGATGGTGATAAAAAGAAAGAAAATGGGTTCAGGGGAGGAGACTTATTGCAGTGGGATGGGAGAGCATTCTGTAAGACCAGTGGCAGAAATGTTTTGACTAGGTTGCTTCCCTTCCTTCATTTGGCGTTGGCTGGCACTTTCTGTCAAGTGTTTCCTGTAGGTTTTTACTCTGTTGTTTAATTCAGTACAAACTTTGGTGATTGGTAAGCAAAGAGTGTTTTGATCTTTTGGGGTTTTTTTTAGTTGGCGGTTTTGTTTTTGCTTTGTTTTTTATGTTGTTATTTTGTTGTTGTTTGTTTAGGGAAATATTTTTGTTTATTTTGTTTGTATTTTTTTTTGGGGGGTGGTTGGTTGTTGTTGTTTTGTTTAGGGGGGTATTCTTATTTTGTTTTTGTTTTTTGTTTTGAAAAAGATGTATTGATATAATGGCATAGCATATCAAATAAGGATATTAAAGATAAACAGTCAGTGAGTGACTCTGAGCACTAATGTGACATTGTCTTAACCTCTTCATTGCTAAGCCATTCCACGTTCACCAACAACAATTTGCTAATAGGATTTTTGTCTAGCAGTACTGATATTTGCAGACAAACTTTTTGGAGAAAAAAAAATTCCATTCCTCACCTAGACCTCTGAGGTGTGAGATAGTGAGATTTTGCGTAGTGAGTGAGATAGTGAGATTTTGTGTAGTGAGTGAGATAGTGAGATTTTGCGTAGTGAGTGAGATAGTGAGATTTTGTGTAGTGAGTGAGATAGTGAGATTTTGTGTAGTGAGTGAGATAGTGAGATTTTGTGTAGTGAGTGAGATAGTGAGATTTTGTGTAGTGAGTGAGATAGTGAGATTTTGCGTAGTGAGTGAGATAGTGAGATTTTGCTTATGCAACCATTTTTACTCACCATGAAGGTAGCCCCATTCTGACATGTGGGATGAAATAAGAATAAAACAAATCAAGAAAAAAAATATCATATGGAAAACATGACAACTGGAAAAGAACTGTGTGGTCTTACATATTTATGCGGTGATGAATTTTCCTGTTGGAGAGTTGTCGCCCTTGTCTAAGCAAAGTAATCTGCCATGACCTTTAAGTTGTTTTCAATATATAGTGCAATACAGTATATTGAAAACTGGGGACATTGTCTAACAAAAACTGTGATTTTGTTGTTTGTGTGGTGTTATTATTGTGGAGGGGAGGGGGGGGGGTTGTGTGATGTTTGGCTGGCTTTATTAATTTGTTTATCTGTTTTTGTTTTTGGTTGGTTGGTTTGTTTGGGGTTTTTTGTGGCGGGGGAAGGATTTACTTTTGTTGGTGGAAAAATGGAAATATACTTTGTACATATATACTTGTGTACGTACACACACACTACATACATACATACATACATATATACATACACATGCACGCAAGCACAAACAAACACACACACACACACACAACACACACACACACACACACACCGCACATGCACACACACACAGAATATCAGTCACATCCCCCTTCAATAAAAACATCCCAGCTCAATGTCCTCATGTTCCTTCTCCTCTGTTGCAGTCATTCATGGCAGGAGGTACCTATCTAGCAGAGCCTTGTAAACTTCCAGTGCTTCTGGACACAGGAAAAGAAGGAGAGAGAGACAGACAGACAGATTGACACAGAGAGGGAGAGAGAGAGAGGAACAGAAAAATGAAAAAAAAAAAAAAAAGAACAAGAGAAAAACCACAAAAGGAAAAAGAAGGCAGAGGAGGAGGAGTCATGGATGTGGAAAGGCTTCTCCAGGAATCACACGGGCACAACCTGTTGTTGACGCTGCAGAGAGAGAGGGAGGAGAGGGGAGGGGAGGGGAGGGGTTGGAGGGGGGGTTGGGGGGGGCGATGAATGTTGTACAGTCTGTTTCTGGTGATTTTTTCATGGTGTTGTTGTTGTGACTCTTTGTATGTGTGTACGTGTGTGTGGCGGCATACGTGTGTGATGTTTGTTAATAAGACTGGGTGAAATTTTGGTGGTTGTATTTTTTGCTATCTTTTAACTGGGGGGGGGGGGATCACAAGAAAGAAGGGAAAAAAAGAGAGAAGAAAAAACTAAAATGAGAAGAAAAAAAGAAAAAAAACAACAACAACAAACCGAAACCCACACATGTCCATCGTCTGCATTGACCAACAAAAGGCGTGATGCTGTGTCTGTCCTCACAGAGCGAGCACACTGCCGAATGTTGGGTTGTTAACTGTTTCAGTGTTATCTATATATATATATAATATTATATATATGTATGTCTCAATATACACGTAACATGCATGTCTGTGTGTGGCTTTTCCTTTGTAAGGAGTTGGTGGGGGAAGGACTTTTTGGGGAGGATGTGCCGTTGTTGTTGTTGTTGTTGTGTGTTGCTGGTAGGAAGGGGGGGGGACATGGTGTGAAGACATAAAGGTATGCTGGAGCCACAGACGTCTCTGTTACATCATACATTCATCCAGATCGACACTCTCAACTGCTGCTTTTTTGTGTGTGTGTGTGCCGGTTCTGGCAGGTAGATAGCTCGATTGTATTGAGTCCCAACAGAGTTAAGTTATATAGAGACTTGAGACTTTTTTGGTGGGGAGGAACGAGGGGGGTAATCCTTGGCTAAGCTCATGGTCATCAGTGTGAGACTTTTTGTGTATGTAACTGTTTTCTCTCCTTTAATTCAGTATAGCCTTGTTAGGATTTCTGGGATACTGTCAAAGTTTTAAAAAGCAAGGAAAATAACTCTTTTCTCTCACGTTACAAAAGTTTAAAAGCAAGGAAATATAACTCTGTGTTCTCTCCGCTAAGCAAAAGTTTAAAAGCAAGGGAAATTAACTCTGTTTCTCTCAGCCGCTAACCAAAAGTTTAAAAGCAAGGAATATAAACTCTGTGTTCTCTCAGCCGCTAACCAAAAGTTAAAAAGCAAGGAAATATAACTCTGTTTCACTAGCTGCTAACCAAAAGTTAAAAAGCAAGGAAATATAACTCTGTTTCACTAGTGCTTATCAAAAGTTTAAAAGCAAGGAAATTAACTCTGTTCTCTCAGCCACTAAGCCAAAAGTTTAAAACAGGGAAATAAACTATGTTCTCTCAGCCATAAAGCACAAGTTTAAAGTGCAGAAAACTTCTTCTCGTCATGTCATCAACATCTTGCATTATGAGAAAACTTAGCTGTCTGGGGTTTTGGTCGATAATCTTTTTTTCATTTCTGAAGATACTTAGCTGGTCTTTTTGGTGATAGTTTTTAGTGTGGTGGGTTTGTTTGTTTTTTTTCTTTAAGAGGAGATGCAAGTTATCTTTTAAGAAAAAAAAAGGGGCAGGGTTTTTTTTTTTTTTAACTTCCTCACTAACCACGAATATATATTAATCTAATCTAACAGTGTGTGTAGATACAGTCCAATTCATTTGAAACCAGAATGACAACTTTTTTTGTTGTTTTTAATGGAGTCTGTTTTTAGATGAATTTCTTAACGATTTTAACAAGAATGTAATGTAATGAATTGATGGTCATTTATGTCTTTACGTCGTATACTATTTTAGGGATGATTTTTGTTTTTATTTTATTTTTAAACAAAAGTAAGAAGTTGTACAATAACAGTCATTATATTCCCTAAAGGGAAACCAATTCAACTTTTACACAGTAAAAGATATCACAGAATTGAAAGATTTTTAAAGCTCTGTATTCAATGTCACTTGAGTCTTCTTTTTATTTTTAAATTTAGAACTGAAACAGTTTTACTTATAAATATTTTGTGAGTGTTTAGCAGGATACTTAGCTGTAAGTAGTTTTTATTTTAAATAAATAGAACTGTTGTTGAATTGGAAGGAGTAGAGAATGTATATTTTTAAATAGCCCTGATTAACTTGGATGACAATGTGGATGAAGTATAAGAACACCATGGATGATCAGAGTCCACTGTGACTCCAGATGCCTTTACAGTCCTCGTCTAAAGAAAGAAACAAAAAATAATAACATCATGTTTACTGGGGGGGGGAGCTGTCCTGTATAGACTTACACCATGGCTGTTGATTGTCAGTTTATGCAGCAAATTATCACTACGTTTTTTTGTCTCAGAACTGTACATAGCCTATAATGTCTCTCTGTGTACATAAATATTATGTATTGACATGCGTGCATGCTTATATGGCATTACACATGTGCTTGTGAGAATAATTTTCATATTTTTTGTTTTTCTGGTTTTTAACATACATTTCACTTTTACGCTCCACATAACAGTGGCAAAGCAAACTTTATGCTCCATTGAATGTATCATGCTGTGTGCTTAAGTTTCTGGGGATTTTTTTCTCTCTCTCCATCTCTCTCTCCTCCCAAAGCGAGCTAATATGGATATGTGTTGTGACTTTTTGGGTATGGTTGATGTTTCTCAATTTGTTGGTAAATCATAACCTAAATTGGGGCCATGAAGCCCAACACTGTTGATTGAACATATTCATATATCTCATACCCTTTCGTGGCCCTGTTAAATTCATGCTAGCTTATATTCTATATCTTTACTGCCGGAACTTTTTTTTTTGATAGCTTGATAGCCAAAAGCAGAATGCTTTTTTTCCCTTATACAGGCCACAAAGAACAAATACTGGATTTTTTTTAAACCTGTACATATTTTGGGTTTTCCTTTTTTGTGTTTTTTCAGGTTTTCTTTATTTCGTTTGGTTTTTTAAATTCCATGTTCCATTCCTGTTAAACAAGAAGCTGTGCAAATCTTGGTAGAAACACTCATCTTGAGTGGTTTTTAGAATTTTTAATTTTTGTTCATGTGCATTTTCTTATTTGTTAATTATATAAGCATTCCTCCCATACAGTTGTGGGTGCTTCATTGAACATTTTTGGGGGTTCTTTTTTTTTTTTTAATGCAAAGCTCACAAATGCAGATCACGAACTTGTGTGACAAATTTAGGATGGAATGATTTTTCCTCTTTTTTTTGCATAGTTTTAACATGTGTCAAGTTTTGCATTTTCTGTTTGTTTGTTTGTTTCTGTTTTAAATTTCTGTTTAGTTTTAGTTTGTCTTCTAGCAAGTCCATCTTCCGGGTTTTCCATTTTACTTGTTGGCTTATGTTGTTGTTTTTTCCCTCCTACTTTTATTTTCTTGGCAAAAGAATGTACATACATAAGATGTCAGGTGACAGGTGGCAGTTGTGACATGGTCTGTCTCTTTCATTGTGGGATAATGTCTCCTGTTTGTTTATGTGTTTGTTGTGCTGCGATTCGGTGCACCTACGATATGCTGAACTATGTCACAATATGATGTCGTCATTATTGCTTGGATCATGAGGTGTGTTGTTGTTATTTTTCTGACACTGTATCTGAACTTAATGGAATTTTTTGTGTATGTTTACAATTGTTGTCTGTGTATGTGTGTGTATGTTTGTTTGTTTGTTTTTGTGTGCGATTCCATTTTGGATGCATGCCTATTTCTCTTTTTTTCTGTTATGGGGTTGCTGTTTTGCTATTCTCTCTGGTATATGAATTGTTCTTTAAGCAATATATAAAATATGCTGAAATTGTCCAGACCCTCTCTCTCTCTCTCTCTCTCTCTCTCTCTCTCTCTCTCTCTCTCTCTCTCTCTCTCTCTCTCTCTCACTCACTCACACTCACTCACTCACTTACTCATGCACTCACTCTCTCACTTTTTACCTTTTAATTGTTTCGGGTTTTCTTTCAGGTATCTATAGCTGTCTTTCAAAAATCATGGGGTGTTTTTTTTTCCTTTTCTTTTTTGAACAAATAAGGCTGTGCATGCAAAATGGATTTACTTCATACTTCATAATTCCTTTTCCTTTTCCTTGTCCATGTCTTGGGGGGGGGGGGGGGGGGCTGGGTGTTTTTTGTTAAAGGATGGGAAGGGGGGAGGGTCTTTAACTTTAACACTGTGTTAAAATGTGATTAATCTGCCACACTTCTCAAAGCAATACAAAGCCTAATGCTGATTAATGGGTTTCATTTTTGAACAGATGTTTCCTTTTTTTTTGGAAGATTTTTTTTATTATCACTTAAAGTTTCTTTTTTTTTAATATTTTTTTAAAAACCTGAAAGAAAGAAAAGTAGTTTTTTTTCATCTCTTTCCCTAGACCCCCTGAATCCTTCTTTCATCCTCTCTCTCTCTCTCTCTCTCTCTCTCTCTCTCTCCTCTCTCTCTCTCTCTTCTCTCTCTCTCTCTCTCTCTCTCTCTCTCTCTCTCTCTCTCTCATCTCTCTCTCTCTCTCACTTTCTGTCTCTCTCTTATCTCTGTCTCTCATCTCTCCTCTCTCTCTCTCTCTCTCTCTCTCTCTCTCTCTTCTCTCTCTCTCTCTCTCTCTCTCTTCTCTCTCTCTCTCTCTCTCTCTCTCTCTCTCTCTTCTTCTCTCTCTCTCTCTCTCTCTCTCTCTCTCTCTCTCTCTCTCTCTCTCTCTCTCTCTCTCTCTCTCTCTCTCTCTCTCCTCTCTCTCTCTCTCACTCTCTCTCTTCCTGACAACCTTTACCTCCCCCCCTCTTTCCCCATGAACTCTCACCTCTACTCACCCCCCTTCCTCCCCCCCTCACCCTTTCTAAACCACCATCTAATTTATTGTTATTCTGTTCCTGCTGGTAAAATTAATCAGATTCTGTCTGAACACACATTTTTTTTGCCCATTATAAATAATCATTGGCTTGCTAAGGGATTTTTTGGTTCTAATTTGTCTGGTAATACATTATAACTACCCTCTTTATTCTCAACCTGCCCTCTACCTTACTCTATCATCTTTATTCCATGTGATATACATATATTACACATATATATATACATATATATATGGATGGTGTACAATATGTATTCCAATAATGTCTGTTATTTGTGTTTACCAAAAAAAAAAAAAAAAAATTGTTGGGGGAAAAAATGTTTGGCCTCTACTTGAAAAGCCGCTCGTTATGCTGATCATTATTATTATTATTATATCCTGTTGTTAATTGTTGCATGATTTGGTCATGTATTGTCCATTTTCTGAATGTTGTATGTTGTTATTGATCCATCATGCTGGTTTATCGCGATCATCAGAAAATGGGGTTTCTTTCAGTTTGGGAGGGTTTTAAAAAATGATTTTTTAAAAATTGTTTAAATTTCATTGTGTTCATCAGTATGATCAGTTTTTTTTTTCCATTTTTTCTATAGATTCTTTTTTTGTGGGTGGGGTATGGGGGGGTGTCTTTTGTCATGAAATCCTGGAAGGATTGAAAGGAGTAGCAACTGGGAGGTGCATGTGCGCATGCTTGTGTGCATGTGTGTGTGTGTTTTGTGTTTCTTCTCTTATTCATTGGGGTACATAAGTTGTGGACTTTTTGTTTTGACTTGTATGAGATTTTTTTTTGTCTTTGAAAGTATATCTTTATGTTTATAGTGTAGCTTTATTATTGAAAATTTTTTTTGTCATTTTGGTTGTCTTGTAAGCTGCGTTATTGTATACACTTGTACATCACTGATCTTTTTATATTTTTTCTATTGGCTTTTAGTTATTCTTTGTTTAAATTTTGTAAAGGTAAGGTTGCTTTTTTTTCTTCCTGTCAGTTTTGCTGCAGATGATTTTAGATTCTAGAAACGACTCCATCATTTAAAATGTGTGTGAATTATGTCACCCGGTGGTTCACTGGACACTTCATCTTTAGTCCTTGTTCGTAGTTGTAGCATTTGAAGATGGAAGGGAAAAAGCCTAGGGTGAGTTTCTGATAAATCGTCATAGACTGTTGATAGACTTGTTGATTTGATGATGAAAAGATCAAGGCATTGTTTGAATCTCACTTCAAGTTCGATGTTGGGTGAGCCAGCCTATTGCGGCTGCACAGGTTACGTCACTGTTTTAAAAGAGAGCAGCTTTCCAACTTGCATTACCTGTGGGTTTTTTTGGGTAATGAAGCATACCTGCAAAGTGTAGAACAGCAATAACCATCCGCTGAATGACCAAATTAATGAGTTTTCATATTTATAGCTCTTTTTTTTTTTGGGCTTTTCTTCTCCATTTTTTTGGTCACCTTGGTTTTTTTTTGTTTTTGTCTGCCAGCACGATCCTCCCTTTCATATTGTGATCAATTCTTTTACTATGCAAGTTTCTTGCTTATATATTATAGTCTTGCATGAACTCACTCCAAGGCTTCCACCTGTTTTTTGATCATCTGAATTCATTTACCTGAGTCAGTTCTTTTTTTTCTCTCTCTTTTTTTTTGATGCAGTAGGTTGGTCTTTGCTTTTGGCAGTCTTTTAACAAACAATTGTTATGATTGTGTGAGTGTGTAATGTGTATGTAACAGTACGAACAAATTGTCATCTTCCCCCATCATCTCTCATTTTTATTAATAAACATACACTCTAAAAATTTTTATGTTTAAATTTCTACATTCAGTGTTTATACAACACTGCCTCTTTTTTTCTTTTCTTTTTTTTTTTGGTTATTATTGTTCAGCTGGTTGTTGAAACTACCTTTGATGAGGTACCTTTTTCTGGACTCTGTGATGACTGTTTCATTTTTTCTGGGGGTGGATTTTTTCCTTGTTCTCAAGGGTGTTCCTCAAGGATTCTCTGGCTGTAAGCCAGGGTAGATGTAGGACTTTTTTTTTTGCAACTTGTCTTTGGTAGTTTTTTTTTAAAGGGGATTTTTTTTTAATTGGGGGGGGGGGGGGGGGGGTTGCCAGAAAATCCTGGGCAGTAGGTTGTTTTGGGATGTTTGGGTTGTTTTTGTTTTAAAGATGGACCTATGCTTTATGATAAGGAAATGTTTCCAAAATTTCGTTGGTGGGTTTTGGGTATGTTTTTTGTTTTAATCTTCAGAATAGATCATTTCATGATTTAATTTTTTTTTTATAAAAACAAACAAAAAAAATGTTGGCGATGTTATTGTGGTACATATCTCACACACTGTCATTCAGTTAATTTTAAAGACAAAAAAGGGATCTGGAAACGGTCTCACAACGACACTCCCCTTTGCACTGTTACGGATGGAAATCGCAGTGATGGTTGTTTTGATTCTAACTTTCAACGAACAGATCATTTTTCTTTTCATTCATCCCTGTTTCCCCCCTTCCTTCATTTTCATTTCTTTCTTTGGGTTTTTTTCCCCCCATTTTTTTTTTATACATTGGGCACAGCAGCAGTCTTGTTGAAAGCAGAAACCAGGAATTGAGAAGACGAAGAAACACACAATGCTCAACCCCAGACACTGGTGAACTGGCTTGTCCAAATATTGATCTTTTCAACCCTTGTATTTCTTTTTTTTATGATGATTATTATCATTATTATTCATTGTTGTTTGAATGGAATTCCTACCTCTCCTTCCTTATTCATGTCGTGTGACCTTAAACCGCTGTGATGTAGTTTCTTAGACCATAATTAGCTGTAGGTGAATTTTTTTTTTTTAAACAAACAACTTCCCCCCCTACCCCCCCCCCCTTATATCTCTCCCTCCCCCCCTCCCTTTTCCAATATTCTTCCCTCCTGTTTGGTATTGCCTATGTACATATATGTTATAAATAAATGCAACGGGTTTTTTTTTTAATTGGGATTGGTGTTTTACATGTGTGCTTAGTGTTGAAATTCGCAACTTTTTTTTTCCACATTAAATGTATCTTGGTTCATTACCTGAAATAGATTTCATTGATGGGATTTTTGTGAGGGGGGGGGGGGAATAATAATGGGGGAGGGGGTGCTTTTGCTATGGGGGAGGCATATGATATAAAAATAATAACAGTAGGAAAATGAAAAGATCCATTTTCATAATATAAAAAACTACTGTGGAATGATTAAAAAAGACATTGAAGAACTGAAGTAGTCCAAGATATTCAAGAAGAGGAAACACACGATTCTATTTCTGTGATGTTTCGGTGGAATAGTTTGGGTTTGTTTGTTTGTTTTATTTTCATTTTTAATTAAGCAGTCTTCCTGTTGTTGTTGGGGGTTGGTGGTGGTGGTGGTGGTAAGGGGAGATGACTGAGCTTGTCTAGAGTTGAAATATTTGAAAACAAACCTTATGTCTGTTTTCATGCCATAATAGTGATTTGGGTTAAGGACCGGACTTAAGGGAGTCATGTTGTCTGAAACAGAAGTCATGAGATCCCAATTCTTGAGCCTAGAGTACAAGGACTAATAAGCCTTTCACCTTTTTTCTTCTTTTTTTTTTTTTTTTGAGGGAGGGGTTACTACGTTATGGTGACTCTCATTTCATTTTTCCATGCAGACACTGGTTTGTGTGTGTGTGTGTGTGTGTGTGTGTGTGTGTGTGTGTGTGGTGTGTGTGTGTGTGTGTGTTGTGTGTTTATGTGTGTGTGTGTCTGTCTGTCTGTGTCTGTGTGAGTGTGTGTGTTTAATATTGGTTTCATCCACTTGCAACTGTTACAATTTCCTAAAACAGTTGGGTTTTTTCTGCGGGATTAATACTTAACTTTTTTTTTAATGCTGCAATGTACTGAAAATGTAGTAATAGAAATAGCAATAGGGAAATATTTAATTTTTTTTAAATGAAACTTTGTTTGATTTTTTTTTTAATATCATTATTGGATGCTTTTAACTGTGGAAGCAAATATTAATACACATTTTTATTGTTTGGAATTTGTATTAATCAGAAGTATAGGAACAGAATTGTGATGTAGAGAAAGAGAGAGAGAGAGAGAGAGAGAGAGAGAGAGAGAGAGAGAGAGAGAGAGAGAGAGATGGGTATGTTTTTATGTCCAGTTTAACTCCTTACCCACGTGTTTGCTTGCATATAGAATTGTTCTTTCTAAACATTTTTTTCCATTGTTAACATGAGGATTATAAATTGTGTTATAAGAAAAGGGTTTGTTTGTGGATATTTGTTTTAAAAATCATAAAATTATATATATATATATATATATATATATATATATATATATATATATATATATATATATATATATATATATATATATACATTTATATATATTTATAGGTCTTTGTTCACTGTGTCTGAGGTGTCCACTCCCACCCTGTCTCTCATCCCCCTAACTTACCACCACCACTATCACCATCACCACCCCTCTCTCCTCACGGTACTCTGCTATCTTTATATTGTAAGAGTTGTACATATATATATATATATATATATATATATATATATATATATATATATATATATATATATATATATATATATATATATATATATTGGGGGGGAGTTGGGTTTTTGGGGTTTTTTTTTTTTACATTTCAGGCTTTTTTTGTAATCTCTCTCTCTCCCCTCTCTCTCTCTCTCTCTCTCTCTCTCTCTCTCTCTCTCTCTCTCTCTCTCTCTCTCTCTCTCTCCTCTCTCTCCTATTAAAAAAAAAGAGAGAGATGTCATTAAATTTGATAGCATGAAGTGAATGCTGGTGTACCTTTTATTTTGACCCCTTTTCACTTTCACTTTTAAATCAAAGAACTAAAGCATGCGGGAGCTGAGGAGGAGAGGGGATGATGGGGGTTTCACTGACACATGTCCATCATGCAGATCTTTGCTACCCCCACCCACCTTCCCTCCCATTCCCCCTCCCCTTCACCACCACCCCTTTGAAAAAAAAAAAAAAAAACCTTTTGTAAGTCTAATTCAATGTCTAAATAAGAAAAAAAGGCAAGAAAGAAGGTAGTTTATTCTGTATAGTTGGAAAAAAAGAATCAATATATAGAAATAGATGTATAGTAACAAATTAGGCTCATTTTTGATGGTCTGTTTTGTATAGTAAAAAAAGAAAATAAAGATGTCCAGAGAAAAAAAAACTGAGGCCCATTTTCAAGGTCACAACAACTTGAACAAAAATGTATAAAAACCCATTGGTAAAGGGAGATTGGATGTGCGCCTGTCTTTTAGCTAGAGGCCAATTTTTGCTGTAATTATACACATCTCCTTATTTTCTTCGTAGCTGTTCAGAACATGATGATATCTAGAAGAAAACCTAGGGAAACGATTTTCTGATGTCCTTTTGTTTTTGTCTTTGTGTGTGTGTGTGTGTGTGTGTGTGTGTGTGTGTGTGTGTGTGTGTGTGTGTGTGTGTGTGTGTGTGTGTGTGTGTGTGACAAAATGTGTCAACATTCCCTGTTTCTGGTTTGTTTTTGTTTTGTTTTTTATTTTGTTTAAACATTGCAGTAGATTGTAGTAGAGTTTTTAGTTGTAAAGTCAGCCTAACTATCCATAAAGTAAGTAGTCACAGAAACATGTCCAAGTTTTTTTGAACTTTTTGATTGGATATAATGGTGCTTTTATTTCTCACAGCCAGAACAAAGTGTAGTTAGTGACAAACAAAAAAAATATACCCACCAAGAACAAACAAAAAAAAAAACTACGCAAAAAAAAAAAAAGGAAGAAAGGATGAAAAACATTTTTGTCAAACTTTCTACTCAAGATCTCATTTTTTGTGTTTTTTGAATGACGTGTTGCATTTAACAATCTGTGTTTGTTGTTTTTTACATTTTTCCCCCCTGTATCTCAGGAAAATGACTGCATGGGTTGTTTTTTTTTTGTTTTGTTTTTTTGTTGGTTTTTTTGCTTTTCTGTTAGATGGTAGTTCTTTAAACAGAAGTGTACATAAACGCACTTGTTTGTAAAGTTCATTGTTAGGTGCTGGAACTAAGAAACAGATTTGAGAGGAGGTTGGGGAGAGGAGGGAGGGGGGGGGGGGTAGGCAGGGAGGAGGAGTCAATGTTTTTTTGATATTCTGCAGTGATAAATAAAACGTCTGCTTCTTGTTGGGAGTTATTACACAATGATTAGTGATATGCTTGAATTTCTTGTGAGTTTTTTTATATATATATATATGGTGTTGTTTTGGACAATATCGACCATGCTGATTCTTTGACGCCAAATAATACGAACTTCAGGCTAATTACATCTTGATACTTAAACTGTGGAAGAGATGCCTTGGTGTTTGGGGTTGTTGTTGCTGTTGTGTTTATCTACCACCACCACCCTCCCTTCCTTTCCTTGTTTGGTATTTTAGTTCAATGTGATGTTTTAAAGCATGTTTTAGTCTCACAAGAACAACACAGTATGTGTGTATGTATATATATATATATATATATATATATATATATATATAATATATATATATATATATATATATATATATATATAAATATACATACATAATATATACATATATATACATATACATATATATACACATAAATGTAAAAGGAGAAAGTTAAAAGGATAAATTGATCTTCTCATCATAAGTTTAGGACAACATATTCATTCTTGACATTGTGCCATGAAAGTCAAGTTATTTTTTATCACACACACACACACACACACACACACACACACACACACACACACACACACACCACACACACACACACACACACACAACACACGAGCACTCAGGCACACACACACATGCGCACTCAGGCACACACACACACACACAACACACACACACACCACACACACACACCACACACACACACACACACACACACAACAAGCCTTTCTTTAAAAAAAAAATAAGTAAGAATTAAATAATAAAAAAGATTCAACATCATACAATAGTGGATGGGGCTTTTTGGGGGGAAGGTTTTGGTGTGTGTGTGTGGTCTTTTTTTATACGAAAAGTTATTGCTTAGTATGTTTACCATGCCAGCTACAATTTTTTTTTAAATCATCAGTTTACTGAAACTGGTTACAGAGACAGATATGGAATTAACAAGTAGTAACAGGAGTGACCACAAAGCTTTGCTGCTGGAGACAGGATTTTAACCTAACACCATTCACAAGAGTTGAGAAGCTTATTCTATATGATATAGATCACTTCCAACAAATTTGACCCTGTAAACGAACAACGCGTGGTAAGAGAGCACCTACATGGGTTATGATAAAAGGGGATGATCAAAATGA
This sequence comes from Stramonita haemastoma, assembly GCA_030674155.1. Taxonomy (NCBI): domain Eukaryota; kingdom Metazoa; phylum Mollusca; class Gastropoda; order Neogastropoda; family Muricidae; genus Stramonita; species Stramonita haemastoma. The sequence goes on from CM060342.1 coordinate 38,262,111, forward strand.
TCCGGTGATCACACGAGAGACAGAGGTTTCTCTGTAGCTGCTGAAAGCTCCCTGTGTTTTGGATCACTTGTGCAGGGTTAACATCTGCCCTAGAAAAATATATCGCTATGTGTGCTACTGTCTTTTTGCAGTTTTCTGACAGAAATGGTGTGGTCAAAATCTATTGACAAACAGTGATATGAATCTCAGATTTGTTCCTTTTTTGTTGTTTTCAGGATCTTTTTGCTCTTTTTTTTGTCCATTTTGAAATGACATCAGTGTGTGTGTTTCTATTTCTTGAAAGTTCTCCTTTAAAGGGTAGGGTGCAGGATTTTACTTATTATTCATTTTGCTTAACACCCACAGAAAATAAACTGTTTTAGATCTCATTTTTGCCTACCATGGTTTTTTTGAAAACAGGTTTGATGAAATTATACTTATGTAGTTTTTGAAGTTCAGCATCTCTTTTGCAAATTTCAACAATTTTTTAAACTGAACTCTATGATGATACTTTGTAAGCTTCTCCTTAATCAGCTGATCTCTGAGGTATCAAGATCGCTGGACTAAGTTGTGAATCCCTAATTGCTTGAAAACTTAAACATGTTGCAGTGTGTTTGGTGTATGGGGTTGTCTTTGAAATAGGTCTTTCACCCTTAGACCAGAAACATGTGTTCTCTACTCTGTGTGTGTGTGTGTGTGTGTGTGTGTGTGTGTGTGTGTGTGTGTGTGTGTGTGTGTGTGTGTGTGCACAGCAGTGCATGCTATACATGTTATAACAACAGAATGTTTACTTAAATTCCATCCATATGATTGTGGGGTTCTTGTTTGTTTGTGTGTGTGTGTTTTTTTTTTCTTGTCAAAATATCATCATCATTCTGTGATCACTCTTTGTTTCTTCACCAGCCCTCCCATGCGAAGAATACTTTGTTAGTGACTTGGTACATAAAAGAACGTTGGTGGAATGCAATAAGCTTTATCATCCCAACCCGAACCAAAACCAAACTGAACTGAACCAAATTGTGTACACAAGACCAGTGCCATGGATAGTGTTGTAGTGATATTGACAAGGTAGATAATCACTTCTAGCTGTAGTTAGTGCACCTATTCCTTTTTTTCATCCTTTTTTTTTAATTATTGGTTTGTTTGTTTTTTTGTCATTTTTTATGAATGATTTTTTTTTCTCCATGTGTAGATTTTTGGTATTAATGTGGTTTCTATGCAAACACACAAACAAGCTTTCACTGACTCACTGAAGATGGTTATTCTCTTTACAAGAACAAAATAACACAGGCATGGGTTTCTTATGTAACTGCAAAGATTAGGAATTATGGGTTTCTTTTTTTTATTTAAAAAAAGATCAGATTAGTGATGGGTTTTTATTGAAGAGTGCTTTTTTGTCTTTTTTGTCTCTTAAAAAAGTTTTCAAACGGAACAAATATACATGCACGGAATAGGAAGTGAAGAAGACTGTTTGAAGTTGACATTATTGTTAAACAACAGACTAGTGTCTTTGTTTGAGCTTTTTCCTGATGCTGTGCACATCTTCTGTGCTACAATATTTCCCCTGCAATGTAAATTTTGACAGCTTATTGATTCCAGGAACATTTATTTGCCCTTCCTCTGATCAGCAATTTTGTTCTCTCTCTCTCTCTCTCTCTCTGTCTCTGTCTCTGTCTCTCTCTCTCTCTCTCTCTCTCTCTCTCTCTCTCTCTCTCTCTCTCTCTCTCTCTCCACCTTCTTTGTCCATCCCTTTACTCCATATGTGTCTTCTCTTTTTGATTGAGTTTAGTAATACTAAGAGATCAACTCTTTCTTACATGAATTATATAAATGGATATGTAATGTTATTTGTATCAAAGGATTGTGGAGTGTTTAATAACTGCACTAAATTTCACAGAATTTCTTCCCAAACAAAAGAAATATCAATGGCAAAATTTAGTTTTAGAAAAAATTATAAAACAGATAAACATCTTTCTTGTTGTAGTTTTTTGGTGGCATGTTATGATTTATGTTTGAAAACAGCCATTTAGTCTGTGTCAGCCGTTCATGAAAAAGACTTATGCATGCTGCCATGTGCCAAAGCTGTGTGCACGATTGATGCTAACCCCTATGTGTCAGTGTTGTTTTTGAAAACAGATTAAGCAAAGTGTGACTCTTTCTTTTAAAAAACAAACAAACAAAGTCAGCAGGTGATAACGTCTTAGCATCTGTTTCAGCAGCAATACGATAATGCTGTCGTTTGTTTTTTTTATATGGTATAACATTTCTGACTTGCCTTGCTGTCATCTTACCTGGAGGTTTAGTCACTCCACTCTGCCAACGCTTTTTTTCAGTATTTGTTCTTCTTGTTCTGTCAACACCTAACTCCACATAGGAAGAGCAAAAACAAACAACAAAAAAGTGGTATAAAATAAAATGAAATAAAAAGCAAGAGCATTTCTGTCACCTGGTTAAAGGCACTGGGTAAGGGCAAGTTTCAAATTTACATCGTAATAATTATGTGAAGAGAGAGAGAGAAAGTAAATTACTCTGGGGAAAAAATCATTTTGGATGCAAAGATATTGATTTTCATCTCAAAATGTAGGAGCCAACAGGACTAAATGCTTCCTGATTCCTGCAGAGGAGATACAAGCTTTCGATTTGCATTTCAAGGATGCTTTCCTGTCATTTTACACATGATGTCTGACCTGTCACTAAATCAAGACTGGAGGTAATGCCTTGCTGTATACCCTGTGTCTTGGCTCGAAAAAGATGGCGGGTGTTTTTAGTAGTGTAGGTAATTGTTCTTTGGTTCAACTAGAAACCAAACAATACCACCATCAACAACAACAACAACAAAACCCGTGATTTTGATGACAGAATTTTCAGTGAACTAAACATTCATCTGTAAAGTTGTGGATTAAAAAAAAAAACTCATGCATACTTTTTTTTTTTGCTTTAATGTTGCCACAAGCCATATACTATTTTTCGTTGCTCATTTTGTGTAGTAATCCAAAAAGAAAAAGAAAAAAATATATAAAGACAATGAATTTTTTGGGTATTTTGTATCAACAGAGATTACCAGGTACCCTCAAAAGTGTTGTAAGCATCGAAATATTTGCTCTTGCATTGGCAGACTTTTTGCTGGTAGTCTTTATAACTATGGCTAGTGTGCAAAACATTCATTTCCACAATTCCACAGTCAGTCACTGTTCCTCCAGTCTGTCCTGTACGCACTTGGCCTTTCTTCTCAGGACAGCAAGCATATTTCATACACTTTCCCTTTTTTTTAACTGTGATTTTTTTTCATCATACTAGTGTTTTATGACTAATGATATACCCTGAGGTTTAGTATACTTACCATTTAAGGGTAGGACGACTCAGATATAGTTTGGGTTGGTTAGTTTAGATTTATTTTCTTTCTTTTTTTTTATATGTGTCTCTCCTAATGTTTGTTTTTTTTTGGAATATAAACAAATAAAATCAATAAATGAATTTTTGGGAAAAAAATATATCAGAGCAATAATGTGCTGAGATGTTTTTTGTTCAGCACTTTCATTAACTCAGAACTCGTTCTGATGTGCCAAACTTTTTTTTTAAATTTTTCATTTAGTGTGTGTGTGCACTCGCGTGTGTGTGTGTGTGTGTGTTTGTATCACATGTTGGGTTTGTTTGGTTGGGTTCGTTTTTGTTTGTTTGTTTGTTATTTTCGTCACACTAAATGTAGTTTCAACCATATTTTGTTTTCTCCTCTTTTTTTTTCTTCCTTTCTCTTGTTACATTACTGTTATTATGATTTGTGATTGTCATTACAATACACTTTATTGTAGCATAGGAATTTTTTTGTTTGGCTTCTTTTTGCTTGATTTACCTTTTTTATTATTATTTTTTGATATGTATGTTTGTTATCTTGTGCACAAAGGTTTTCCTGACCATGAACGTCCATTCACACAAAGTAATTCACATTCATGTCTTTGATTTGTGTACGTTTGTGTTTCTTTTTCTTTGATGGGGTGGGGGTATGTACTGTTCATGTTATTTCCCTTTTGGTTCTCTTCGGTCATGATTTGCTATCGTATACATATTATGTAAATAAGTGACTGGATTAATCAATAATAATCGTCTTGTTCTTTTTTTTTTCGGCTTCCTGTACCCTTGTTATCG
>CM060342.1:38281232-38286567 GCA_030674155.1 Stramonita haemastoma
CTCTCTCTCTCTCTCTCTCTCTCTCTCTCTCTCTCTCTCGTTAGAAATTATTTTCATGATGTATTTTCATAGTGTGTACATTTGGTAACTTTTCACATGTATTTGTTAGTTTGTTGTTTTGTGTTTATTTTTTGTTTTGACTATTGTTCGTTTTGTGGTTGTTATTGTTGTTGTTTGTTTTGTTTGTTGTTTTTGTTGTTTTGTTTGTTGGGGTTTTTTGGGGGGTTTGGGGGGAGGGGGGGGGGCTATAAGCACCATAATTGGACTGGATTGGTCTCTCTCTCTCTCCTCTTGGAGAGGGGGGTGGGGGAGGGGGAGGGAGGGGATATGGGGCGATCAAGAAGATGTGTTTGTTGTTTACCCTTTGCCTTGTGCGGTTTTGCTACCAATAAAAGTTGCTCTCTTTCTTTCCTAAAGGCAGGCAGGCAAGTCTACACGACAAGCAGACAAAGACACAACACCCAAGTGTCTGGTAGAGCAAATTTTCGGTTTATTTCAAACCTTCTTCAGGCTATATAAAAACCAAACAGTAGGTCTGTAGTAGGTCTTGAAAGTCTGTAGATACACAGTTCAACCTTGAAGTCTGGAGATAGTTCAACCTTGAAGTCTGGAGATAGTTCAACCTTGAAGTCTGTAGATAGTTCAACCTTGAAGTCTGTAGATACACAGTTCAACCTTGAAGTCTGGAGATAGTTTCAACCTTGAAGTCTGTAGATACACAGTTCAACCTTGAAGTCTGGAGATAGTTCAACCTTGAAGTCTGTAGATACACAGTTCAACCTTGAAGTCTGGAGATAGTTCAACCTTGAAGTCTGTAGATACACAGTTCAACCTTGAAGTCTGGAGATAGTTCAACCTTGAAGTCTGTAGATACACAGTTCAACCTTGAAGTCTGTAGATACACCGTAGGTGGCAAGTGTACATGACCCGATACTTTTTTCAGCGCAGTATATATAGATACATACACACATACAATGCTGGCTCCAACCTTGGTTTTGCACACAGCTTTTCTATTCAAGACCAGAGGAAGGGAAGGGTGTGGGTGGGAGGGGGAAAGGGGGTGAAGGGGGGGGGAGAGGAAGGAGGGAGGTGAGGTTAATGTCTACACAGGCAAATGTGGGTGTAGTAGTAGAGGAAGAGAGGGCAGGAAGAGAGGTAGAGAGAGAGAGGGTGGCGCAAAATAGCTCAGAGATATGTACAAACATGAAGGGAAACCCCCCCACTGTTGTCAGGAAGCCCGTTACACCAAAAGCCTGCATGCATGCGCTTGCCTTGCCTAAGCCTAGCCTAGGCCTAGCCCAGCCTACTACCACAAAAAGCTTCGGCTCTTTCGGTCTGTTCTCTCTTAACCTATCTCTCTCTATCGCTGTATAGCGTAGTCTAGTAGGCTTCAGCTGTTAGGCTAGGGGGGCCTAGTCGACTTCACTTCCTCTACTAGGCTATTTCTAAAGCACAACATCAACTTGGACTAAATCTGGGCAGAGTGTTAATTCATTTATATTCTACAGTGGATGTACGAGGGGGCTATTTTTTGGTTGGTTGTTTTTGTTGTTGTTGTTTTTCTCTCCAATGGACTGATATGACAGGAAGGAGAAAACCTGGAATTTCACCTACAGCCTAGTGTATGTGTGTGTGTGAGTCTGTAGATATAGACAATTCAACCTTGAAATCTGGAGATTGACAGTTCAACCTTGAAGTCTGGAGATTGACAGTTCAACCTTGAAGTCTGGAGAGAGATCAACCTAGAAGTGTGGAGATAGATAGATAGATCAACCTTGAAGTGTAGACATACATAGAAAAATCAACCTTGAAGTCTGGAGATAGATCAACCTTGAAGTCTGGAGATAGACAGTTCAACCTTGAAGTCTGGAGATAGATAGATAGATAGATAGATAGATAGATAGATAGATAGATAATGATAGATAGATAGATAGATAGATAGATAGATAGATAGATAGATAGATAGATAGATAGATAGATAGATAGATAGATAGATCAACATTGAAGTCTGGAGATAGATCAGTCAACCTTGAAGTCTGTGATCTTGCAGAAAAAGTGAGAGTGAAATCCTTCCTTGTTGTGGGGTCTGTCCCACCCCCAGGGGGTTGTTTTTTTTCATTTTTCAACATGACCGCTTGGCTAACCCTGTGCATTGTGTGGATACAACTAGCTGTGGTCCTAGCAGGCCATCTTCGTGATGACGGCAAAGCCAGCTTTGTCCCTTCAAGGGAGTTTCGCGGTCAGGGCAAAGAAGCAGAAGGGTCTGTACTGAGAGTGGGCAAGCCTAAGCCTACCTACCCGTGTGGGAACCACCTGTGCAGATGCAGGTACAGCGTGGCCAACTGTTCCAGGGTACCTGGAGGCCTGCAGTATATCCCACCTCTGCCCCCTGAGATCAGGTACCTGTACTTCAGCTATAACCGGCTGAGGAGCGTCCCCGCCCACTTCTTCCAGAACGTGTCCAAGCTGACCAAGGTGGACCTCAGCCACAACAACATCTCCCTCCTCAGCCCCCGCGCCTTCCGCCCCCTCACCAACCTCAAGTTTCTGTTCCTCAGCGGGAACGTCAACCTGACTTACCGCTCTCTGGCCCCGGCTCTGGCTGTGTCCTCCCTGCAGGAGCTGGACATCATGTCCTGCGCTCTGGGCCCCATGCCCGCAGACCTGTTCCGCAAGAAGCCCCTGCATAGGCTGCGGAAGCTGCTCATGCATGACAACGATGTGGGTCCCTTCGCGCTGAGTGTCTTCAGGCCTCTCACGGCCTTGAAAGAACTCGGCCTGGCCACCAATCTCGTCACCTCCATCCATTCGGACGCTGTGCTCAATGTGGAGAAAATCAACCTGGATTCCAATTACTTGCACTTCTTCCCAACCTCCTGCAACGGCACGAAGTCCTTCTTCCCGCGCCTGAGGAACCTGCTCCTGCAGGGCAACAGCCTGAGTCTGATCCCCGACCCCGTGTGCCTTCCCCGCGTGCAGGTGCTCGCTCTAGGGGAAAACAAGTTCAACAGGATTCCCAAGGGAACCTTCTCTGCCAGGAGGTTTCCCAGCTTGATCCAAGTCTCCATGTTTTCCATGCACACGCTGATCAAGGTCATCGAAGAGGAGGCTTTCAGCCACCCCATCCTGTACAGGATCGATCTGGCTTACAACGGCATCCACTTCAACTCTCCGGGCATCCATGAAAACAGCTTTGCCCGCCTGCCTCATCTGCGCAACTTGGAACTGCCTTACACCAAAATGAACATAGGCGAGGAGAGGTTCATTAAGCTCTTTGGCAACCTAAGCTCCATCAATCTCCTGGACATGCAAGGCTCTGCACTCCCACAGCTCACTCGCCGCATGCTGTCTGGACTGCGAAATCTGACTCGCCTGCAAATCGGCCGCAATTTTTTATTTTCTCTGAGTGACGACCTGTTTGAGGACCTGCCCCACCTCCAGCAACTGCAACTTTGCCAGAATCAGATCCGAACCATCCACCCAGCTCTCTTCAGCGCTGCTACCCGTAACAGACTGAAGAGCATTGACCTGAGCGGCAATCCTTTTTCCTGCGACTGCGACCTGCTGTGGTTCAAATCCTGGCTGGTGTCTAACGCCTCTGTCTTCAGCAAGTCGTGGACAAGCTACGAGTGCAGCAACAGGCACAACCTGTCGGTGCAGCACTTCTACATGGCTCCTCAGGCCTGCGTGTGGAGTCAATCCACCTACATCCTGCTGGACGTGGTCATCACCTTGCTCATCGTCATCCTCGTCATCGTCTTCGGTCTCATCCGCTACCGCTGGCACATCCGCCTGCTGCTGTATGAAACCTTCGGAGGCAGGAACGACGCCAGGAGACGGTATTTGGAGAACGCGCGTTTCGCGTACGACGTCTACGTGATCTACGACGTGTTTGATGACCTGTGGGTCCGCGAATACCTGGTGCCCGAACTGGAGGAAAAGCTGCACCTGAGGTTGTGTCTCCAGGAGCGAGACCTGGACTGCACCAAGCCTGAGCTGCACACCATCTCCGAGAGTGTGGAGAAGAGCCAGAAGGTGTGTGTGTGTGTGTGTGTGTGTGTGTTCGTGTGTGTTGTGTGTGTGTGGTGTGTGTGTGTGTGTGTGTGTGTGTGTGTGTGTGTCGTGTGTGTTGTGTGTGTGTGTGTTGTGTGTGTGTGTGTTCGTGTGTGTGTGTGTGTGTTGTTGTGTGTGTGTGTGTGTGTGTGTGTGTGTGTGTGTGTGTGTGTGTGTGTGTGTGTGTGTGTGTGTGGTGTGTGTGTGTGTGTGTGTGTGTGTTGTGTGTGTGTGTGTGTGTGATGTGTGTTAGTGTTGTGTGTGTGTGTGTGTGTTCGATTCATTTTACGTCTTTTCACAAAATGTGATATTAGACACTGTGTGTGTGTGTGTTCGTGTGTGTGTGTGTGTGTGTGTGTGTGTGTGTGTGTGTGTGTGTGTGTGTGTGTGTGTGTGTGTGTGTGTGTGTGTGTGTTGTGTGTGTGTGGTGTGTGTGGTGTGTGTGTGTGTGTGTTTTGCGTGTATGTGTGTACATTCGAATTTGCTGAAACTGTCAATTGTTATTGATTGCTTGCGCGCGTGTGTTGTTTAGGTCGAATGCAAGCGCTTTGATTTGGGTTTTTTTTTTTTTATAAGATATAGCGCTATATTAATTCCATTAAAAGTTAAAGTCTGTCCCGAGCCTAAGGCTCATCAGGCCGGTGCTTATCCCGGTTTCTGTGGCGTTAAGTGACTGAGAGTCATAGACTCCCCCCTGGATAGGACGCCAGTCTATCGCAGGGTTAACCCCCAACACAAGGTTGGTACCCCTTTTACACCTGGGTGGGGTGAGAAAATAGCCGTAAAGTGCCTTTTCCAAGGGCACAACGCCATTAGCCGAAAGCTGGGATCGAACCCGCAACCTTTAGATTACGAGTCCAACGCCCTAACCACTAGACTATATTAATTCCATGTATTATTATTATTATTATTGTTGTCAAGGTGCTGGCGCTCTTCTCCTCCAACTTCGCCCAGAACCAGCTCTGTCAGTTCCAGCGCTCCATGTGCCTTCAGATTTGTTTTGTTTTTTATAAGATATAGCGTTATACTAATTCCATGTAGTAGTAGAAGTAGTAGGCATCCATCAGTCTCGGAAGACTCTGGAGTTGCGCTCTAGTCTTTAGAGCGCAAAGCCTGGGTAAGTATTATGGAGGGCAAGCTGTTACCCATGCAGCAGACCCCCCCTCTCCACGGTACTGGAATGATCCAATGGAAAGGCAATGACCGATACGAATGGTTCCAGTACCGTTGCAGGAGCCACCAGAACGCTGCCATATACCTACAGCCCCGAGCCGCTCTGGGA
>CM060342.1:38286667-38291667 GCA_030674155.1 Stramonita haemastoma
ACTAGCATGAAGAAAATACCCTGAATTTTGTACTCAAGGTGGCTACCCCGTGTCAGCTACTCTCTGCATACGCAAACAAAGAGTTTGGAACACACGGAATCAACTGACAACACTCTGCATTCGACCTTGGATAGTCTCACAAAGCTATGTTAAGCTGCAGTAGTCATAGTATCATGCGGCTGCCGCGTGAAAAAATCTGCAAACAGCAAATCCGCTATAGCGGACGGCCGGCCAAAACTATTGCTTTACACTGATCCGCTATGGCGGACAGCCGTCCTCGGAGTTAATAGCGGAAAAAAGACAGCAGGGAAAAGATGGCTGAAGATCTTGCAGCAACATCCCCCCCCCCCCCAAACTTCAGTGAGGCAGCAGGAGTCATCATCAATTACACGAGCACAGGGCTTCAACGCTGACAGTGCCAACAGGTTCTTTAATCTTCTTCAAGAAAAAATTCAAATCAAAAGACTCAAATGGGACGACAGTTTACGATGGTGATGAAACTGGTGTTTCAACTGTACACAAACGCTGCCAAAAGATTCTTGGACAAAAGGGCAAGCTTCAGATAGGGTCTATCTCTAGTGGGGAGAGGGGAGTAAACACAAGTACGTGGCGTGTGTTGTGTAAATGCTGCTGGACACTGTGTTACATCAAGTCCTTACAAGGGTAAACTTGAACTATCACAGGCAAAAGGAAAACCTACAGTGAAAGAAAATCAAAGCCCAAAGAAGAAAAACAGAGAAAAACAGAGACCCAAAACTAAGAGGGCTAGACATGGATCGGTGGTCTAGGTGGTAACGCGCCTTGCCTAGATAGCAAAAATCCCGTTTGGGCCCAAAACTTTTCCCCCATCCATTAGACCCTGAGTGGTGGTCTGGGCGCTAGTCTTTCGGATGAGACGATGAACCGAGTCCCGTGTGTTACACATCAATATTTAGCGCACGTAAAATAACCCACGGCAGCAAGGGGGTTGACCCTGGCAAAATTCTGTAAAGCCACTCCTATAGGGAAACAAATGCAGTTGCGTACAGAAAAAAGAAAAAAAATGGGTAGGCGCTGCACTTGTGGCGACGCGCTCTCCCCGGGGAGAGCAGCCCGAATTTCACGCAGAGAAATCTGCTGTGACACAAAGTGGTACAAGATACCAAAAAAATACAAAAATGTCATGTCAGTTAGCAAGAAGCGGACAGGTTCTGTTTTCTGTGGCAAGAGCACACCCGTGAGGATATGACCCAGTGTGCCATGCGCTCAACATGGATTCAGTATTTCTTTTTTTATTTATTCTTTTATATCGAGGATAATGGAATAAGCACTTATGTGGGGTTTTTTTACATCCAGTCCCCATGTGTATGCAGTTTTGTAAATCGCGTCATCTGTTCCCACCGGCACACAATGGCCTACTCTTACGAAAAGCGAAAAAGGATTTGTGGATCATATAGAGTGTGCAGGAATAGCAGAAAGCCAGAAAGAGTATTTCTGCGATTCCTGTCAGTCAAAAGGATAGTGATTTGTGGTGTCTGGAATTTGTACCCCACTGTTCGGCTTAAGGGAACAGGTGCTGTAATACCGAACATTTCTCTGACTTTTTAAAATTGAAATAACATAATAATGTTAGTGTTGTTTACTTTCAACCAAATTAATGTGGTATGGAGGTTGTGGAACAATCACTTTATATAAATGTAAAGGTAAATAAAAAGGTAAAGGTGTCCCATAACCCAGGCGGTCGTAGGGGAGCGAGGCATCATATCAGAGACCTCAGCTTCTCTAGGGGCCAGCATATTGAGGGCGGCGCCCATCTCCTCTCTCTCGCTGCTTTACCTTCCCTGACCCTAAAGAGGGCAGGTACCCATTGACAGCTGGGTGAACTGGGGGACTGTACTGAAGCCAAGGCGCGTAAACGGTCACCTATCCAACAGGTAACTACACTCGACGCTGCTTAACTTGACTGGGGGAAAGGGAGCGCTCTGACCACTGAGCTTTATTTCCTTAAGTGTTGAGTATTTGGGGACTCTCCCCTACCTCTCAAATCTTTTTCAACTGTCGTGGGTTCTTTGGTCGTGCACAAGTCTCTAAGCACACGGGCCAGGTCCGACTGGTTTGAGAATCTCCTCGGAAAGACTTTGAACATCCAGTTCGATTTTCTTCATCCAGACTGGAAAGAAAGGGCGTGGTTGGATTCGAACCCAGAACCATTCACTGTATTAGCCTAACTGTTCTTGTCGTCTGCTCTCTCTCTCTCTCTCTCTCTCTCTCTCCTCTCTCTCTCTCTCTCTCTCTCTCTCTCTCTCTCTCAATGCCTACACACAACGGCTCGAACTTGGGATTCGAACCCAGAACCATTCACCTGACCCCAAAACCAAGACTACTTGCCCATGAGAGATTATGGATTAGAAACGAGAGGGGAGGGGGGAGGAGGGGACACTGTTCTTTGTAGGTACCAGCCCAGCAGAGAAAACAGGAGGGGGGGGGGGGGGGATAGAAGACATTGTTCTTTGACTGTACGTACCAGCCCCGCCCGGCCCGGAAAAAAATGAGATTAATAAAATGGCTGCCAGAATATTGTGAAGCATATTAGGCCTAGCCTAATGTATACAATCATTATGATTCCAATGGCAGTTGCCTTGTCCCCTGCAAGATTGACGTATGAGGCTAATGTTGCCACTGCGCGCGACACATGCATGCACGTCAAGCGAGACGGGACCAGCCGGTGTGTGTGTAGGCGTTGAGAGAGAGAGAGAGAGAGAGGGGGGGGGGGGGGACTGAACAAGAGAGAGAGAGAGAGAGAGAGAGAGAGAGAGAGGACTGAACAAGAGAGAGAGAGAGAGAGAGAGAGAGAGAGAGAGAGAGAGAGAGGACTGAACAAGAGAGAGAGAGAGAGAGAGAGAGAGAGAGAGAGAGAGAGAGAGAGAGAGAGAGACTCTCTCTCTCAGGGCATGGGCCGGATAATTTTTTTTTTTTAAAGTAAGTGCATGCTTACTGTCTACATACTTAGAAAATACAGAAAGAAATAAAGATTGTTCATTCATTCATTCATTCATTCTCTCTCCTCTCTCTCTCTCTCTCTCTCTCTCTCTCTCTCTCTCTCTCTCTCTCTCTCTCTCTCTCTCTCTCTCTCTCTCACCCCTATCTTTCTGTCTCTGTCTCTGTCTCTGTCTCTGTCTCTGTCTCTCTCTCTCTCTCTCTCTCTCTCTCTCTCTCTCTCTCTCTCTCTCTCTCTCTCTCTCTCTCTCTGTGTGTGTGTGTGTGTGTGTGGTGTGTGTGTGTGTGTGTGTGTGTGTGTGTGTGTGAGTGTGTGTGGTAGTTGGAGGGAGGGGAAGAGAGAGAATGATTTTGACATGCAGATCCATCCATACAGTAGGGTAGCCTAGGCCTATCTCAGATCTGCCACAGTCAGTGACCATACAAAAGCTTTAGGGGCCGGCAGGTAAATCGATAGCTGGGCCCGATAACAAAAACGCGTCGCCAAAGTCCAGCGGCCACGCTCACTTGCTTGCCGCATGAACTAGTAACTAGACTGTGTAAGGCTCCTAGCCTACCCGGAGTAGTAAGCCTACAGAGAGCGAGGCTGTTTCATCTCGTCTGCTAGTCAGGTTACATACATACTCACTCAGTCAGACGTTGTAGGCCTATTAGATCCTACGACGACAGATGGTTGGTTCGCTGTTTTCTTGTATTTAAAGGTCTGTTCGTGTTTAAAAAGGGTGGTAGTTTTGTTGTTTTTTTGAGAGTGTGGGGTTTGTTGTTTTTTTTTAATTTATTATTATTTCATCTCAGTGGTTGCGTTTCCAGCTTTATTTTCTGTGACTGTGATTGATTGATTAATGACTTATCATCAGCATTGATGGGAACAGGAAATAATTTTTAAGGGGGTGTGTTACTACCGGGATTTTCTTTCCCGTTTTTTGTTTTGTTAGTTTGGTGTGGTGGTGCTTTGTTTTGGAAGGAAAAAAAACTTAACTAACGGGAGGTGTAGGCTAGTGTAGTGTAGTGTGGGTAGGTGTGTGTGTTATATGTGTGTGTGTGTGTTGATGACACCCCTGTGGAGGAAAAATTATTGTGGATTGTTGTTATTTGAGGTGTGACGGTCAAGATCAGAAGGTAAGAGGTGTGGTGTGTAGTGGCTGTGGGATATGTTTATGTTCGAGTTGGGTTTGTTCACGACTGCATGCGCACTGATATACGTGTATACTAAGCAAGCAAGCGCACACACACACACAAACATACACATACAAACGCACTCTTGCACGCATGCACGCACGCACGCACACACACATACATACACATGCAAACGCACTCTTGCACGCATGCACACACGACACGCACACACCGCATACACATACCTCGTGCGCATAAAGAGAGAGAGAAGAGAGAGAGAGAGAGAGAGAGGAGAGAGAGAGAGAGAGAGAGAGAGAGAGAGAGAGAGAGAGAGAGAGAGAGAGAGAGAGAGGAGATCTTTCTTTGTCACGAGGAAACGATTCAGGGTTGACGGAGTTCAAAAATGCACATGTTTCTTCTTCTTCATCTTCTTCTTCTTCTTTCTTCTCTCTCTCTCTCTCTCTCTCATCTCTTCTCTCTCTCTCTCCTCTCTCTCTCTCTCTCTCTCTCTCTCTCTCTCTCTCTCTCTCTCTCTCTCTCTCTCTCTCTCTCTCTCTCTACACACACACACACACACACACACACACACACACACACACACACACACACGCGCGCGCGCCACGAACGCACGCACGCACACACACACACAGTATAAAGTCAGTGTAACACAAGAAACAGTCATTCGTCATTTTTCAAATTATTTGATCCTGTTGAAGACAAATGCTGATAATAAAGAAAACAACAACAATCAACAGAAACTCTGCGGTATATATGTGTTCATGAATCATACACAATGTTATGTTGATGGTGTGAAATAATCATAATATTTTGATTCCCCACGCTTCATTTTATGCTCTCATCCTAATTATGATAGGCCTGAAAACCTTTAATTAAAGCCTCTCCCTCTC
>CM060342.1:38306667-38314167 GCA_030674155.1 Stramonita haemastoma
CGCTGGGCCTGACTTGTCAGGCGCTTAACAACAGCGCAACGCATTTTTCGCTCATATGACAGACAACAATAGTTGCTGTACGAGCGTTTTGACGAGGAAGAAAGAAATATCACACATACTCATGCTCTGATTCTAAACAGTCCACCATTTTCTTTTTGATCGTTCTATTCTTTCCTTTGGGGACGGGATAGCTCAGTGGTCAGAGCACTCGCTTTCCCCCTAGCCAGGGTTAAGCAGCATCGAGTGTGGTTACTAATGGGATGGGTGACCGTTTGCGCGCCTTGGCTTCAGGACAGTCCCCAGTTCACCCAGCTGTAAATGGGTACCTGCCCTCTTTAGGGTCAGGGAAGGTAAAGCAGCGAGGGAGAGGAGATGGGCGCTGCCCTCAATAAGCTGAGGTCTCTGATGTCTCGCTCCCCTACGACCGCATAGGTGATGGGAACACCTTTACCTTTTGCCCTCATTCTTTAAAGACAAAGAAGAGAATTGATACGAGTTCAAAACAATATTGTGTCTTAAGGCGTATCCTATGATTCTCGGTGATATATATATAACACCAGTTGCTGAAGTCATTGAACATTCCACAGCGGAGAAACTGACTGTTGTCTCTCTTTTTTTTGGTCTTTTTTTTTCTTTTATATTGAGGACAATGGAATAAGCACTCACGTGCTTTTTTTTTACATCTAATACCCGTGTGTATGCAGTTTTTGTAAATCGTGTCATCTGTTCCCACCGGCACACATGGCCTACTCTTACGAAAAGTAGAACAGATTTAATGTGTGCGCAAGATGTTCTGCGTGCGTTCGCACACGGGGCCTCGGTTTATAGTCTCATCTGAAAGACTTTTCGGAAGAGTGGAGTCAACACTGATGTTAACTCCAGAGGAAAAAATCACCTCGACCGGGAATCGAACCCGGGTCGTCAAATTGCGAGCGCAATGTTCTGACCACTAGGCTATCCCGTCCCTCTTCCGACACAGTATACTCCCCTTTGGATGATGTATTGTTTTAACATGAACGTTTGCCTGTCTTGATCACCTTGAAGTGGTAAAGGTAAAAGGTAAAGGTGTCCCATAACCTGTGTGGTCGTAGGCGAGTGAGGCATCAGAGACCTCAGCTTATCTTGAGGCCAGCATATTGAGGGCGGCACCCATCTCCTCTCCCTCGCTGCTTTACCTTCCCTGACCCTAAAGAGGACAGGTACCCATTTACAGCTGGGTGAAATGGGTGGACTGTACTAAAACCAAGGCGCGCAAATGGTCACCCATTCACTTGGTAACCATGCTCGATGCTGCTTAACCTTGGCTTGGGGAAAGCGAGTCCCCGTTTGTGCCCGAAACTTTCCCCCCATCCACTAGACCGTGAGTGGTGGTCTGGGTGCTAGTCTTTTGGATAAGACTACAAACCGAGGTTTCGTGTGTAACATACACTCAGTGCGTGTAAAAGAAACCCACGGCAACAAGAGAGTTGTCCCTGGCAAAACTCTGTAGAAAAAGCTAGTCTGATAGAGAAACAAATACAGATGAAGACATGAATAAAATGTTGGGTGGCGCTGCTCTTGTGTCTTCCGCACTCTCCCCGGGGAGAGCAGCCCGAATTTCACGCAGAGAGAACTCTGTCGTGACTTCATGTGGTATTAAAAAAAAGAGAGACTTGAAGTGGTCTAGATACTGGTATAATGGCCATGTCTGTCGTAAGATAAGCAGACGACAGAATCACGATAATGTCAAGCTGACCAACAATCTCTGACTTGACTTGACTTGACATTGTCGATGGTTGAGGCCTGCTAAGGCCTGTTCATTGTTCTTCACATGTTTCCACTTTCTCCTGCGTGCCCGGCTAGTGCAGAAAGTGGCATAGATGTAATTTTTATAAGAATTTTATCTTAGTATCTTATCTTATCATTAGGTGGTTAAAATTCTGGAACCGTTCCTGTACCCTGGCCTTGTGACCTTGCTTCTGGTTCGCTGTTGTCCAGCAAATACAAGAATTACAATATCCAGTGAGAGCAAGCAGGTCAACAGCTGTTAGCACACCTCAAACCTTCCCACATAACATCATCCAAAAGCTTCTCTGACGTATCTGCGCATGCGCGAGTGGGCCTCGTTTCCGATCTCGATTTTTTTGTTTTGTTTTTGTTGTCTTGGGTTTGTTACAGGGAGGGGTGGGGGGTTGTCAGAGGGCTGGGAGTAAAAGAAAAAAAATAACCTTATTGTGGGTTATTCTATTGTCCTCTTTAAATGAAATTCAGCCATTTATTCATTCATTTGTTCAGTCAGTCAGTGTGTGTGCGCGCGCACACGTGCGTGCGTGCGTGGGTGTATGTAGTAAGCTTGTGCCTTTCCCTTTCTTGTGTGTGTACTGGATAAGACTTCGTATGTACATAAATGTGTCAGTGTGGACGTGTGTTTGATGTCTATGAAATTGGAATCTCCCTGATGACCATTTTGTTTATGTCTTCTTCCGTTTTTCTTGGGCTTTTTATCTCCGCTTTATGTTTTGTTTATGTTCGTTTGTTTTGGAGAGTAAAGATATAGTCTGATTTGTTGAGAAAAGTACACAGATTTCCTCTTGATTTGTTTCAGGTCGCAGCAAAAAGACGCAAAAGCTGTCAACCGTGAAAACTTCCGCTTCGTCATCGTTCCTTGTTCCCGACTGATCAATCTTCCCATGATCCTCCATCTTTTGTGATCATCACAAAACACACACATACATATCATTAAAACAACCCCAACAAAAATCGACTTTATATTTCAACTGAACATCAGAACCTTCACAAATCAGCCAACTAATCCTGTCATCCACCAAATCACACAACAAAAAATCAAAGATCAACTTGACCCGTGTCCCGCTCCCTCGCTGTCTGACTGTCTGACCGGCATGTCGCATTGGACGTCAATTCCGCGTCCATTCCCCAAGTGACGCAGCAGAGATTGCCGTAAGGATCCACACTGTCCAAACCACCGTGCCATTCCCCAGAGACCTACAACACTGGCCTGCAATAGACTGACGAGTTCCACACTCTCACCTTAAGTCTCAGAAAACTCAGCTGTAGACACGTTAGGGATTCACCTGGTCACCAAACACAGGCAACAGTACCCCACACTAAAGAACACCTGCCAAAGATCTGAACAGACTCCAACCTTAAAGATCAGAAAACCAGGAGAACTCTCTTTCAGGAGAGATTCTTCACGGAAGAACAGCAAGTACGACCTAGAAGAACCTTCGTCCGAATCTGAAGAGTCCACGCTTTTGTGGTAGTAGTGAAGAGATAGAGTCATTCTCCGGGTTGAGCACGAGTTGTAGTTCTTGGTCTGAAAGCAGACGATCTTGGAGCCGCGATTCGGGCAATGGTACGCTTGTTTGGAACGAGTCGTTGGTGGACCGTTTAGAAAAATGTTCCCGCTCTCGCCCCAACAACAACAACAACAACAACAAAGCTGGAGCTTTTACAAGCAGTGAGAATCGTCGTTCTGAAAACTTGAAAGGTGAATCAGCTTCGAACCGTTGTTCTTCACCGAAAACACCAATCCTCTAACTTCATCAGTAGTGGAGAATTATCAGACACGTTAGTCGTCTCCCCTTCAAAAAAGCGGTCGTCCAAGAAAACGTATTACGAGTCCAGACTTACCTCTCCCCCTGAAGCAGCAAACATGGTGGTGGGGAGTCATCTCAAGGCGGCGGCGAGCCCTCAAGACCTGTACGTGAAGATCATCCTTCTGGGCGACTACAGCGTAGGCAAGTCTTCGCTGCTCAGGATCCTGGCCCGGCAAAGCGCGCAGCTCAGTGCAGACAAGGAGAGTGAGGGGAAGCATCACCAGCTGTGTCAGCAACAGAAGAAGCAACAACAGACGCAGCAGCAGCACACAGCAGCAGCAGCACAGCAGCAACAGCAGCAGCAACAGGAGCAAACAACAACAACACAGAACCAACAACAACAAGAAAGAAACAAACCAACAAAATCACCCAGACCAACCTTACCACCACACAACAAAAACAACAACAAGAAATCCTCGAAGAATCTCTCTCAGCCTCCTCCACCCTATCGGACTCTCTGACAACATCTTCCAGATTCCTCAGGGTCCTGCTGGGAGTCCTCTGGGTCGTGGCAGGGACAGTCGGGGGGGAGGGGGATGAGGGGGGAGTGGCTGTTGGTGAGATCCTCCCTCCAGCCCGGGGAGTTTGTGGAGGTGGAATTCCTGCACCGCGACAGAAGAGTGACTGCCAGAGTGGCCGATACGGGAGGTGAGTGGGGATGTTGGTGGGAGTGGGTGGGGGGAGTTGGGGGGTAGTGGGTGGGTAGGGGTGTGGGGTGTTTGTGGGTGGATGGGGGGTGTATGTGTTGTGTATAAGTTGTGTTTGTGTCTGGGAAGGGGGGCGAGTGGGTGGGTGTTGTGGGGGGGGGTGTGTGTGTGTGTGTGTGTGTGTGTGTGTGTGTGTGTGTGTGTGTGTGTGTGGTGTGTTGTGTTGTGTTGTGTTGTGTTTTGTCTGGGAAGGGGGCGATAGGTGTGTGTGGGTATGTGTGTGTGGGGGGGTATGCTGTGTGTTGTGGGTGGTGGGTGGTGACGGGTGGTTTTTGGGAGGGGTGTGTAGTGTGTGTGAGTATGTGTTGGGGGGGGGGGGGGGGGGGGCGAGGGGTGGGTGGGGGGAGGTGAGAGGGGGGGGGCAGGAGAATAGACCAAGAAGAAAGAAACTAGACAAGAAGGAGGCAACAGCAAGAAAAGGAGCAAGGCAGTAAGAAAGGTTTGATCTCCAGACTTTGAGATGATTACACAGGAGGCCAGTGACCTTTAGGTCATAAAGTCGTGTTCCAACTGTCAGTTTCCACAAACATCAGCTACACTTTATCTCTGCCTGTAAACTCTCCCCCTCCTCCCTCACCCCCTCCCTCCCCTCATCTCTCTCTCCCCTTTTACCATCTGTCATCTATCTACTTTATGCAGAGGTTTAAAAGCTTAGGGCAATGACCCTGCATATATTGCAGTATCTTTCTCCTTAACATGAGCACGCGCGCGCACCTGCGCGCCTGAACACACACGCACGCACGCACGCGCGCATGCACGCAGACACACATAAACACACACATACAATCACACACACATATATACATGCGCACACACACATGCACACACACACACAGACAAACACAAACACAACACTCTCCAAACACGCGCGCGCGCTTGCACATACACACACACGCACGCACGCACGCACACACACACACACACACACACACACACACACACACACACACACACACACACACACAACACACACACACATTCAAGATGTAATTCGCCTTTAACCCCTTCTTGGGGCATGGAGGATTTCAGTAACCAAAACCAAATGTAACATATGATTTGCATTAACAAAAAGTATACAATACTGCATGTGACAGAAATTTTTTAAAATATATAAATCAACCTTTTAACAATGTCATGCAACTTTTCTCTTAACTATAAATTTGCTCAGTTTTAATAACGGTCTTTTTTCGTGTCAGAAGAGAACAAACTAATTTCAAAATGTGTACATGGATCTTGGATACATATAAATATTCCTGAGGTAGGACATTCCCCAAGCTCCCACACAACTGCAGCTTGCTTATTTTTCTTTTTTTTTCGTTGTTGTCATCATTTCTGGGGAACAGGATAGCTCAGTGGTCAGAGCACTCGCTTTCTCCAAGCTAAGGTTCAGCAGCATCGAGCGTGGTTACCATTTGTATGGGTGACCATTTGCGCGCCTTGGCTTCAGTACAGTCCCCCAGTTCACCCAGCTGTGAATACGTACCTGCCCTCTTTAGGGTCAGGGAGGTAAAGCAGCAAGGGAGAGGAGATGGACGCCGCCCTCAATATGCTGGCCCCTATAGAAGCTGAGGTCTCTGATGCCTCGCTTCCCTTCAACCACGTACATAGGTTCTGGGACACCTTTACCTTTTAACCTTTATCATTCACCGTTGTAATCTTCATGATTAAACCAACAGCTGTTAGTCAAAAGAAGCACTTCCAAAAAATAACTAAAAAAGGGGGGGGAGGGGGGAGGAAGGCAGCAAAGGATGAAAAACAGTTGGGATTGGATAGTAAAGGTGGGGAGGGGGGGAGGGGAAGCAAAAAAACATAAAAAGAGAATAATTGGAAACGGGAGGAAAGGTGAAACAAAAACCGTTGAAACGAGAAACGTAATCATAATTTTTTTTTTAATTAAATAATGAAACCAAAACCTTCGTGGCTTTTTGCTGTTTTTTATTCGGAAGGACAATAAATGAATGAATGAATAATCTTTATTAATTTTTTCAAGGGTAACAGAGTAAGCACTTACATACGAGATGGAGAGGGAGGAGGGGGTGGGTGGCCATGACCGGGGGAGTGGGGAGGGTGGGGAAAGTATGTGGAGCATTGCGAAGTTGGCAGTCTTTTGAGTCAATATAGTAATGATATAGCAACCCTTTTTTCTCACACGCACACGCTCTCGCGCCTGTAAACAGAATGACTGCACGTTCTGCAGTGTAATGACGTCAGTGGAGCTCTTCCCACGTGTAGCTGTTCTCAGAACACATACGTCACAAACACACACACGCATACATGCATTCGCGCACGTGTGCACATCTCTCTCTCTCTCTCCCATTCTCTCTCTCTCTCTCTCTCTCTCTCTCTCTCTCTCTCTCTCTCTCTCTCTCTCTCTCTCTCTCTCTCTCCTATTTTAATCATTCATCATATTTATATATATAATATATATATATATATATATACATAATGTGTGTGTGTAAAAAAAGTCATCATGTGTGCTTATTGTTTTCCCTCAAATGTTTCAAAAATGTTTCAACTCTCTCTGTCTCTGTCCTCTCTCTCTCTGTCTCTGTCTCTCTCCCTTGTCTCTGTCTCTTCTCTGTTTTCTTCTCTGTCTCTGTCTTTTGTCTCTCTGTCTCTTCTCTCGTCTCTTCTCTCTGTCTCTGTCTCTCTCTCTCTCTCTCTGTCCTCTCCTGTCCTCATCTCCCCTGTTCCTCTCTGTCTCTCTCTCTCTCCTCTCCTCTCTCTCTCTCTCTCCTCTCTCTCCTCTCTCTCTCTCTCTCTCCTCTCTCTCTCTCTCTCTTCTTTACCTGCCCACCATCTTCCCCCTCAACACACTCCTCTCACACACAAACACACAAGCTTACGTGTAAAGCCTGACGTTGGTGAGGGGGGGGGGGGATGAGGGAGGATTTATAGCGTACTGCAAATGCACTATCTATCTATCTATCTAATTATACATGTACCCACTGTGTGCACAAAGCAAAGGGCATATGCACCTGCTTCGTTAGGAATGTCACACATGCCCCTGGTGTTACTGTTGTGTCAATGGTACATCTGTGTGTGGGTGGTGGGTGTGTGTGTGTGTGTCGAGAGAGAGAGAGAGAGAGAGAGAGAGAGAGAGAGAGAGAGAGAGAGAGAGAGAGAGAGAGAGAGAGAGAGAAGAGAGAGAGAGAGAGAGAGAAGAGAGAGAGAGAGGAAGGCAAGGCAAGGCAAGG
>CM060342.1:38316667-38319167 GCA_030674155.1 Stramonita haemastoma
AAGCACAACGATGCTTTTCCATTATCCTCGATATAAAAGAATAAATCAAAATAACTCAATCTAAGCAACATCATTGGATGATTGGATTGGATTGGATTCATCCAGAATCTGCAAAAGCTCAGTTAGTTACTTGTAAACAAAGGTAAAGGTCGGGTCGCCCTTGTGTGATCGATCAGCCGTTTATTGACGTCATCAGGACTGTTATACAGCATGTAGGCATACGGCTGCTCCTACCCCACCTCCCCCACCCCACCCCCACCACCACCAAACACATACCCTCACCCCCACCACCCCACCCTCTCTCTCTCTCTCTCTCTCTCTCTCCTCTCTCTCTCTCTCTCTCTCTCTCTCTTACACACACACAAAACGCGCCACCACACACACACACACAACACACACACACACCCACCCCCCCCCCCCTCCCACACACACAAACACGTACCGCGTGCGCACACATAGGCCAATGCACATAAGCATGCAGGCTCCCGCCCACACACACACACACACACACACACACACACACACACACACACACACACACACACACACTCCATTCACACCGATACACACGCACGAGCAAACACATATGCGCGCACGAACATATGCACATAAGCGCGTGCGCGCACACACACACGCGCGCGCGCGCTCCCGTGCCTGAAGGGTTCATAGCCCTAGTAAGCAACGCCAGTACCTACACGCCTTGGTGACACCACTTGTGCCTATATACAATGCAGCTGCAATGTCAACAAACTAAAGGGAGAGCACCTCCCTGCACAGGAATGCTGGGTTGGTTGCCTGCACTCTGTGTGTATAGTCAGTACACTACGTCACTGGCATATCTTTTGCTCTCTTCCTATTCTTTTTAACAGTGTTCTTTCCATGAGTCTTTTTTAATATTAATTTTATTTTACTGTTTTCTTCCCCGTCTCTACTTCCACAATAAGTTAAAGGTTGGTGTTGTTTTTTTTAATCTCCAATCATTTTAACATCTGTTTACTTTTTTTTTAAAAAAATATTGTGTTAGGACGCCCCGCCCCCCCCCCCCCCCCCCCTCCAAAAAGTTGTGTGTGTGTGTGTGTGTGTGTGTGTGTGTGTGTGTGTGTGTGTGTGTGTGTGTGTGTGTGTGTGTGTGTGTAGAGGAAGAGAGAGGCAGAATCAGAGACAGAGACAGAGACAGACAGACAGACAGACAGACAGACAGACAGACAGGGGAGTTGGATGAAAAGTCGATAAAATTCCACAATAATACAGGCTAACCCTCCTAAAAAAAAAAAAAAAAGTAAAAAGAAAGATATCAATTAAAATCAAATTGAGGTAATAAAAAAAAGGAAAGGAAAGATATCACAAAGCAAAACACCACACACACACACACACACACACACACAACACACGCGCGCGCCCCCGCACCTAAACTAACACTGTTTCACCCACCACCACCCTAAAACACACCCACACACACCCTACTACACACACACACACTACACACACACACTACCCCCCCCCCCCACACACACACACAACACACTACACACACACTACCACACACACACACACACACACACACACACACACACACACACACACACACACACACACACACACACACACACACACACACTACCCCCCCCACCCCCCCCACACACACACACACACACATAAAATAACCAAATCCCCCCAGCTAAGATCACCACACCACACGGCGTGAAACATTAACCAAAAATCTAATGGGTGACAGATCTATCTATCTAGCTAGATAAAATGATAATAAATCATGAACTGGCAACATCAGCAACGACAACAACTTCAAGTTCAATTATGCCAGCTACAGTTTTCAATAGCACGTATACACCACGTGCAAGCGTTATCACGTGTCTGTATAATGTATATATATATATTATATTTCTATGCTCTATACCTACCCTACCCTTGACCTGGCTTGGCTTGGTTTGTTGACCCGAAGGACATACTGTTAGCCATAACATTATATTGACCAATTCTTCTATGTGGGCAAAAACATAGCCGCATGGACCTTGTACTTGGCGAGCTATCTCGTGTGTGTGTGTGTGTGTGTTGTGTGTGTGTGTGTGTGTGTTGTGTGTGTGTCTGTGTTGTGTTGTTGTGTGTGTGTGTGTGGTGTGTTGTGTGTGTGTGTGTGTGTGTGTGTGTGTGTGTGTGTAGTGTGTGTGTGGTGTGTGTGTGTGTGTGGTGTGGTGTGGTGTAGTGGTGTAGTGTAGTGTGTGTGTGTGTTGTGTGTGTGTGTGTGTGTGTGTGTGTGTGTATTGTGTGTGTGAGTGTGTGTGTGCGCGTGCGTGGTGGTGTGTATGTGTGTGTGTTGTGTGTGTGTGGTGTTTGTTGGGGGGAGAATGAGTCATCATCGTTTAAAGTGAGGGGGGAGAGAGGGAGGGAGGGGGTTGATATGAAAAGAGATAGTAATTTTCTCGTTGTGTTTTGTTGTGCATGTCGGTGTGTGTGTGTGTGTGTGCGTGTGCGTGTGCGTGTG
>CM060342.1:38331667-38334167 GCA_030674155.1 Stramonita haemastoma
TTCCAGCTGTGACAATGTCATGGTGCAGAAGCATATTGGCTGTGCCTGCTAGTTGTGTGTGTGTGTGTGTGTGTGTGTGTGTGTGTGTGTGTGTGTGTGTGTGTGTGTGTGTGTGTGTGTGTGTGTGTGTGTGTGGTGTGTGAGTGGTGTGTGTGTGTGTTGTGTGTGTGTGTGTGTGTGTGTGTGTGTGTGTGGTGTGTGTTGTGTACATGCGCACACGCATGCATGTGCACATGCTTGTGTGCTTGCGTGTGCGTGTGCATGAGTGTGTTTTGCATGCACAGACAAACATACTATAATTCCAGATAGTCCCAATCTCATCTCATCACGGTATAAAAGATCTGGACCTTTCAGATCTGGTGACAGTTAAATTTTGCTACTGAAACTTTCTTGATGAAAGACACACAAAAAAAAATAACAATATAAAACTAACTGTGTGAACCTTACATGTGTCATTGTTAAGAAGCCCACACACCAATCAGCCTCTAAACCAAGAGGACAGTCAGGGACCCGTGTTATACATTATGCTAGGAGCTTCGGTTTGTGCTGCACTTGCAGTGCTTGCCCTACCCTTCTCTCTTGTTGCTTCAAACAGAACTGTTCTATTTTTGGGGTTTGGCCCGAGGCACTGAAGTGAGAGACCTTCTGACTTTCTGGCTTCTGTCTACAACAGTCCCTAAATCGGAGTACCTCCGCTGGGATTATATTATAATTTCAACAACAACAACAAGAGGGGCGCGCGCCGTGGATCCAATAATGCAATGGTATATGAAGTTGCTTTAAGAATTGTGACATTTTGGGGGTGGCCCGAGGTGCTGAAGTGGGAGAACTTGCGAAGCGTGGGACCTCTGACTTTCTGGCTTCTGACCACAGTCCTGATATCAGAGAAATCTGGAAAGGACTATATTTGACTATAACACAACAACAACAAGCTAACCATGGATCTCAGGTAGATTGTCTGACAGTAAACGTAGGTAGGGACAGGAATGCTTGAAAAGCGCTGTTGAGGTGACAGTCCTCGATATAATCCTGTGTGGTCGGCGGGGCTACAAACAACAGGATTGGATTGGATTGGAGGGATGTGAGGTGTCAGGATCCTGACTATTCCAGAAACTTCGCTCTTTCTCAAACGGACAGCTCGCATCCACAAACCAATCAACGCTCAGTTTGAAGTTTCCGGTCACGTTCTGCGTGTGTGTGCCTTGTGTGTGTGATAGAAGCCTCGGAACACACAGTGACTTTTTTACTTTCTCCACCTGTCAGAGATTTCGTGTGGCGGTTTGTCCTTTTTATACTGACAGGTTGGAAGAAGGAAACAGGTTGAAACTGTCAGGTTGAGAAGGATGGTGTTGTCAGCTGGTTTTAGTCTAGCAGGAAGAGATTTCTACCTGTTTTGAAAGGATGTGTTGTACAGTCTTGTGGTGAAGAGTATAAAGTTCAAGAACTGTAATGATTAGATGTAGATCTATTTATTTCTGCTTGTACAGATTCCTGTCGTCCTATTAAATGTCGAATTTTTGTGAAGATACCTTCAGAATTTGCTTTTATGTTATATTTTGTTTTCGTATCTATAGTCTTTATTATATTTGTTTTCGTCGTTGTGTAGTGTATTGAATTGATGCATTTAGTTGTTTATTGCGTTTCTTCTTTTAGTGAGAGTATTCATGTGTGGGTTAATGTTGGAGCGTATAATAAGTAAATAATTATCAACTTTAGTGATGACTCTGCGTTTTAGCTAAGAGGACTGGAGAAGATAGACCAGGCATAAGGATTATGATTTCTTGACTAACAACATAATTTGATTGTCAACATTTGGCTGTTGTGCCTTTTTGAATATGATTTAGTAGGCACCCATCAGTCCGGAAGACTATGGAGTTGCGCTTGTCTTTAGAGCGCAAAGCCTGGGTACAGTAAGTATGGAGGGCAACTGTTACCCATGCAGCAGACCCCCCTCTCCATCGCTACTGGAATGATCCATTGGAAAGGCAATGACCATACGAATGGTTCCAGTACCGTCGCAGGAGCCACCAAATGTTGCTATTATACAGCCCGAGCCGCCCTGGGACCCAACTCCCCGATTTTTCCTCAAGGATGGTGTCTAAACATGACACCTGTGTGCATGCTGGGTTGTTTTTTAATTTTGTCATCCGCTCCTACCGGCACACGATGGCCTGCTTTTAACGCGGTGCCAAGATGTTCTGCGTGTGTTCGCACACGGGACCTCGGTTTATAGACTCATCCGAACTGATTTGACATTCACGTTCGTTTTTTTCGTCAAACTGGGAAGAAAGGGCGAGGCTGGGTACGAACCCAGAACTCACGGTTTACTTGTTGGCAGATTTACCAACAACAATGTCGAGTCTGGCTTCACAGTAGGGATGACGTAGTGACTGGACTAGCTACCAACGTCATCTCTACGTCATAGTGGAGAATCTTTGGAACAGTGCTGCAAATCAACCTCTAGGGAAAAAAAGTGTCGTTATTGTCCATCGGAAAAAAC
>CM060342.1:38339167-38391667 GCA_030674155.1 Stramonita haemastoma
AGAGAGAGGAGAGAGAGAGAGAGGAGAGAGAGACAGACAGACAGACAGACAGACAGACAGACAGACAGACAGACAGAAGACAGACAGACAGACAGACAGACAGACAGACAGAGATAAGAGACAGAGACAAAGGGAGATACAGAGAGAGACAGAGACAGAGAGAAAGAGAGACACAGAGAGACAGACAGACAGACACAGACAGACAGACAGACAAACCGACAGACAGAGGATGCTTCAAGCTTGCATGTGAATGAATTAGGCAGAAAATAAACAACAACAAAAAGATGCAGGAGGCTGGGGGAAAAAATTAAAAGGCAGGGGAAAAAAAAGAACATTTCTAACTTCTTTTTTTTTGAGAGAGAGGGAGGGAGAGAGAGATAAAGGAGAGAGAGAGGGGGGGGGGGGGGGGGAGAGGAGAGAGAGAGCTCAGAGCTTGCAAGTTGATGTGAATAATTAGATGGGCAGAAAATAAACAACAAAAAAGATGCAGGATGCTGGGGAAAAAAATTAGAAAGCAGGGGGGAAAAAAACATTTCTACCTTTTTTTTCTTTTTTCTTTTTTTTTTTGAGAGAGAGAGACAGAGACAGAGAGAGACAGAGAGAGAGAGAGAGGCTCCAAGCTTGCATCCATGTGAATGAATTAGAAAGGCAGAAAATAAACAACAAAAAAGATGCAGGGGGGCTGGGGGAAAATAATGCAGGGAAAAAAAAAAGAACAAATCTAACACAGAATGTCATCCACCATGGAATACTTTCAATCATTTCCACTGAAACAGTCCTCACACATCCTGACAAGTGAAAGGACACCACGCCAGCACCCAAGTGAGGTAATGATACATATCATCTTTATTTGAATTAATTGCACTCCCATTCACACACACGTAGAAAACATACATGGACGCACACACAGAGAAAAGCAGATACCAAGAAGATGAAGAAGAAAAAAAACACAGTCTACACCAGATCATAAGAAAATGCTTTTTCCTTATTCTCACAGGCCACTTCTCTCTCTCTCTCTCTTTCTCTCTTTCTCTCTGTTCCAGACGCAACTTCTCCACAATCAAGTCATATTCATGAAAGGTTATACCTATCTAAACTCTGCCACTGTCAAATAGCCAGCAGTCTCATATCTTGATCTACTCTTTTTTTCCCCAAACACCCACACCATCCTCAGTTTTTCAAACAGCTAAAAATCGTTTAAGGGTAACCCTCACCCCTCAAAAGAGGTATTTCAACGGATCCAATCCAATCCCAATGATGTTGCTTAAGAGCCCTGCCGACCACACTGGCCATTTCAGGGCTGATTTCAACGGATACGTAGACACATCCATCTGAGCAGTGCATCAACGAATCCTAAAGGAGGTAACTGTTCTAGAGATTTAAGGAATAAGATTTGTTGAGTGTTGTTGGTGTTGTTGGTACTCTAAACAAACTTCACAATTCTGAGAACAGTATTCAGCGTAATGGAACACTGATACCGAGTCCTGCTCTAGAAAATCACAACCCTGTTTTAATCCAAAAGTCAGGATGCAGCCACCTTAATGGTGGGCAAAAACGATGGCATACGCAAAAATCTTATCAATGGTGAAACACATAGCTCTAGCCAACAAACACGTTTGTCTTAAAAAATATATATATATATTTTTAACTCTAAATATTGATCATCTAGTTACTCTTACTTCTACTGCAATGAAATGTTTTGAAAGAATTCACTGCTGTCATGATTATATTTATGCCCAGTGGAGAGTTCCGATTCAGATTCCGGGTGTGATTTGAAAGAATCTCCCCTCACTTTTAAACAAGGCTACCGATCATCGCCACCAGAGTCAGCTTGTGTTAATTCAAACCAACCAGGTTCAGAGAATGTTCTCAATACATCCATCAACACAGGCAACAGTAACAACAGCACTGATGTACACGTGTTTCCAGTGCATTTTGTGATGTGTATATTATCCATCAGGCGCTAGTCTGACTATCCCAACCATGGCATAACAATGATACACATAAATATGTACGCTTTTAATCATATATTCATTCTTTTACTTCCAGGATGATACAACAAGCACTCGCGTGCTGTTTTGCATCCAGTCCCCATACGCATGCTGTGTTGTAAACTATTGTCATCCCATACTACCAGCACACATGGCCTACTCTTTCTAAACGTGGAATAGGTTTTAATGAGTGCACAGAACATGGTCATGTGCATGGAGAGAGCATTACTATGTAGTCTCAGGTCTGAGGCGAGCATGACTAAAACATGCTGTCACTTGCAGTCCTGTCATTTTGTATCCCTCCATATAAAGGACTTACATTGAAACTGAATACTTATCAAAGCTGTTTGCGTTCTATTTGATCAGATCAGGTATGACAAAAAAAACGGTCACGAAAGTTAATTGTTTTTCTTGAAATTTCTTTTGAGGACACAAAAAAAACAGTCATGAAAGTTAATTATTATTCATAAAATTTCTATTGGGGGATACCACACTCCCCGATTCTAGATAAGTGATCACATTTCATGAAGGTTGATTGTAAGAATGATCACGCTGCTAAAAACGTATCTGTTCTTCACAATTCTCAACCCAGTCCCTGTGTGTGTGTGTGTGTGTGTGTGTGTGTGTGTGTGTGTGTGTGTGTGTGTGTGTGTGTGCATGCGTGCGCAAGTTCTTATGCTAGTGAACAATGTATATAATACATACCTACTTCTGGTCATCATTTTTTTTTTACAACCAGAACCTGAACATATTTGCTCTCATGACTGAAATAGCTCCACAAAAATCAGCAATGCTAGCCAATTTCAAACACTACTTAGCCACCACCTTTAAATCCAGATGTCAAAATATCCCACCTTCCCTCCCACACCAAACCTGACAGAATTCTCCATGTTTACAACAACAACAAAAAAGAAGAAAAAGGACCCCCCCCCCATGTTGCATCTCATCCCCACAATCTTTCTCTTAAAAAAAAAAAAAGCTGACATGAACCAAGCAGTTTTATTTCTCAAGGAAAAAAAAAAAAGTGTCAGACAAATTCCATTTGTGACATACCCTAAAATATGTTACTTAAAAAAAATTAATTTTGTGATATATATATATATAAAAAAAAAAAAGAAGTTAAAAATAAAAAAACTACCAGACATCAAACCACAAGAGTGCACAGCGTTAACACACCCATGCAAAACTGACCAATCCAACTGTGATCTAATACTCTGCACTTACGTATAAGAAGATGCACAAAAAAAACCAAACACACACAAAACAAAACCGATAACACCGACAATGAACAACAACGACAAGAACATCGACATCCAACACACACACATACACACACACACACACACACGCTACAATTTTCCAGCAATGTTGTTTATAATACCAAACAAATAAAGTATAATATATATATATATATATCCCTGACCCAGGGAGGCAAGTGAAATTTGCTTCACACTCCACAAAAGTTTTTTTAAGTTAAAAACACATTTAATTATTAATGCACAGGGAAAAAAAAACAAAAAAAAACCAGCAAGGTGTTGAGTGTTGACCATCTTTTCCCTGATGACAAGTTTTGGTTTCTCCTCTCTGTGAAGGAAGAGAAATGGTAGGGGTTTTCTTTTCTCTTGCCTGCTGCTTTATTTCCTTTCTTTTCAACTGGCTTGTTCTGTTCTGGTCTGTTCTGGTCTGTTCTGTTCTGTTCTGATCTGTTCTGTTCTGTTCTGGTCTGTTCTGTTCTATTCTCTGTGATTGATTAATGACCAAAGCTCATTTTCTCTTCACTCTGTATGTAAACCAATGTGTGTGTGTGTGTGTGTGTGTGTGTGTGTGTGTGTGTGTGTGTGTGTGTGTGTGTGTGTGTTCAAGCGCATATCAATATTCCTCTGGTGTGTGTGTGTGCGTGTGTGTGTCTGTGTCTGTGTGTACAGGTGTGTTATGTGTGTATGAAGGAATTCTGTATTCTTGATGTGTGTACGTGCATGTGTGTGTGTGTGTGTGTGCACACTCATATGCATGCAATCTACTATACATACACATGAGTATACACACACATACACACACACACAATGTCTGCGCATAAAACACATACATGCCTTGATGGGGTGCACAACAAGGAGAGAGAGGAAGGAGACATATGAATGCATGTATAAAAAGCACGTAAATTCACACTAGACAATCTTTTTTTTTTTTCACAACTTTCCACGCTGCTTCCATTCTGCAGAAAGATAGATGTATACGCTATATCACATCCCCCCCACCCCCATCCCCCAAAACAAAACCAAACAAAAAACCCAAACAAAAAAAAACCCTCAGAAAAATATTGAAGCTATGAGTGAAAAACAAGTGCCATCTGCAATCCAGACACTCATGCCACAGTGAAAGGTGTGCCATAGAGAAAAAAGTCTGATCCAGCAACAAAACACTTTTGCTGTCAGGCAAACGTTCGGCTAGCATCTGGGAAGAACTGGAAACATTGGGGGGGAAGAAAAAAAAATAAATAAATAAAAATAAAAAATAAAAAATAAAAATGATATTTTCATCTCATACCTAACTAGCTTAAACGACAGATTCAGTCCGTAGTAGTAGTAGTCAAAGACACACGCACGCGCAGCTTTGAGCAGTGGTGATACGTTCCTGCGCCAATTTCATGAAGTATGAAGTCATCACGTGTTCCAACTTGATGTATAAATAGTGGAAAGGGCTCTTTAAAAAAAAAATTTTAAAATAAAAAAAAACCAACAGCAGAAACAAAAACCAAAATGACCTACTAAAGTAAAAGAAGAAGGAGAAAGAGGGATGTTGTAAAGTGTGCTGTCTTCCGAAGTGTGGTGAACATAGCTGCTGCGTCAAAACATCTGCAACAAAAAGCAGACGTCACTCTGAAAGAAAAACCATAATCAAAGGATATAAAATAAAACTTTTACATAAAATACAACAAAGAAACACACACACAGAATCCAGCCTAGTGGTCAGAACATTGCGCTGGCAATTTGACCACCGGGTTCGAGTCCGGTCGAGGAGATTTTTCTCCTGGAGTACTGACTCCACTCTCCCAAAAGTCCTTCGAATGAGACTTTAAACTGAGGCCCTGTATGCGAATGCACGCAGAACACCTTGCGCACATGTTAAATACTGTTCCGTTTTTCGTAAGAGTAGGCCATCGTGTGCGGTGGGAACAGATGACATTTACAAAACTGCATACACACGGGGACTGGATGAAAAAAAAAGCACAAGAGTGCTTATTCCATTACCCTCGATATAAAAGAATAAATCAAATAAATCAAATCAAATCAGCAAACCATTGGTCCCTTTGAAAACCTATCAATTGTAAAGAAGCCTAACACTTGTGTCTGGTCATATTACAAGTAATTAAAACTAGGAACACAGTCTGCAGTTTGTTTTTCTTCTTCTTCCTCTGAACTTTTCAAGATTTTTTCCCTTCAAAATCCCATTTATTCTTGGCATTTTCTTCATTCTTAATCCGAATCAAGAAGCAAGGACAGTGAAGATGGTTTTATACCTCCGTTTTAATATGTATATATAGTTGCACAGTTTTAATGTGTTTTAAAATGTGACAAGGTGACAGCCCTGATATGGCCTGTGTGGTCGGCAGGGCTGTAAACAACAGGATTGGATTGGATTGGAGGCATCAACAAATCTCACAATTCCTACCTCTTTTAGGGACTTTTTTTAAAGAATTATAGTTATACTGCACACAACTCTACTGCCACAAATACCCAAGGGAAATAACTGCATAATCAATCTCAAAAAGTGACCATATTAGACAGAGCAGAGTTTTGTACCATGGACTGTTCAACATGTGACTCGTTCACAAGTCCCAGCAGCGAGTGAGGCTCAATCAGATCTTTAAAGTTGACTGAAAAAGTATCGGCAAAAACTGAGAATGACAACAGCAAACTGTAAAAGATGTACCATTTTCCCTTAATGATTTCAACTGATAATCAAGTTAACAACTCTCATAATATCAAGTGACACTACTTTTCATTATTTAGCATCAACATCAGCTAACAATGACCTGTGAATATGTATGCATACTTGCACATCTTTGATGTGCGTGCGTGTGTGCACGCGCATGCGTGCGTGTGTATGTGTGCGCACACACGCATGTGCATGCAAGTATACAAGTCCTTGCAGCATAACCAGGTGCCTAAACACATCATGAAATGCATGCACAGGCATATTCTGTGCATGAGACAGTAGTGATTAAAAATACACAAGATGACACATGATGATGTGATTTGCTTTCCATGAAACTGATCAGACTGACTGAAAAAGAAATGATTTGCTAAAAAAAAATAATACTTTTTTTTTTTAAATAAAATAATAAATAATAATTAAAAATTAAAAAAAAGAAATAATTTGCCACCCACCATTTTATAACTGCATGCATTATAAGCCATCTTGACTTCGTCGAACACATCTTGACACACGTTTTTTGAATTCTTCAGGCTGTTCCCTCCACATTTTCTGCAAGCATATAGCAGCACATGTGATCAATCTGGACTGTACTAAACATAAAACACAGTCTAGCATAAAACACTGTCTAGCATTACACACTGTCTAAAAAAAACGTCTTTCTTTAGCAACCAAATAAGTAACAAACATAATAAAGGTAGGTATCACACCACCTGAATGAAGGGACACAACCTAAGCTATTGCATTTCTGTGAAGCACTCGAACAACCAGGACATTTCTTTTTATCAATCATCAACAATTGAAAAAATGAGTATTTCATATCTTAAGATATACAAAACCCTAAAAACTGGAATTGTAACAAACATGCTCAAACCAAACCCTGTCCTTACAAAAAAAGAAGTAATGGCTAAAACTAGAGCTCTAATCTTCATCAATGTGAATACTACCCCACAGAGCGATAAAGTGAGTGAGCAAGTGTATACGTGTCTGTGCCATCTGTATGTCTGTGCCAGAGTACATATTTTGAGTATGCTGTTGGGACTGTCCCCATGTATGTGTAGGTGTACATCATATGTTCATGAATATTCCCTGAAACCAGTAACTGGCTACCTATTGTGGGTAAAAACAGTTGCAGGTATATGCAAAAATCTTACCATTGGTAAACCTTGGAGCTATAGCCGTGTGTGCATGCGTGCATATATATATACCAGCATACCCACGTGAGCGCATACTCGCAAACCAACACACATAACCATTACAGTGAATGTACAAGCGCACGTTTCTCAACGTGAATCCCACTTACTGCAGCGTCCACGTTGGCAGGGGATTCGTCGTTGGGGTCAGCCAGCATGGAGATGACGCTGACCAGGATGGTCTCCACCGTGTGGATGGGCAGCCAGCGCTCGCTGGCCTTCTCATAGCCGTACTTGTCATCCCCCGGCTCGTGCAGGATGGAAATACACACGTTGCCCTCAGGGTCAACTGGGGAAGGGGGGCACACAGGCAGGTTAAGATATGGGTGAAAGGTGCACATGGATATGTATATATATGGAATGTAAC
Organism: Stramonita haemastoma; assembly: GCA_030674155.1. NCBI lineage: Eukaryota > Metazoa > Mollusca > Gastropoda > Neogastropoda > Muricidae > Stramonita > Stramonita haemastoma. Next base: position 38,346,652 of record CM060342.1, read on the forward strand.
TTTGATTTGAATAGTATAATACTTGGGGGAGGGGGGAAGGGAGAAAGAGGAGGGGGAGGGGAGTCCTTTACTTCTCAAGGAAAAAAGCAAGAAAAATTTCTCTAATTTTACAGATCTGGGGGTACGGGCCATCGTGGGGAAAAGTGAAACTTGTCTTCAGGTGACACCCATGTGAATGTCTGTATCATTTTACTCCTGTGATCACAAGCTTACAATTCACAGAAATCATTCTCCTTTTAACCCACACCCATCCCCCAGCAATCTCTTTTGCCTCAAATACATATTATAATAACCATTCAAAGGCATGGCACCATGCACTGATCAGCAACATCCTCAATATTCCTCTTCATCTTCTTACTTCTGCATTCTCCACTGGGTGGGATGCAGAGTGCCCCGAGTTCCCCTGTGTTTGTGACTGACTCTGCTGGAGGTCAGGTCACAGGCCTGGGCTGACACCCTCCCACTCCAGAGTAGCTCACAACCTGTCTAGCCTGCCAGCCCTTTTAGTGGAGGATGCTGAGAACTAGCTTTGTCATCCCACTGGTTATCCCTGCTCATGCCATGTTTGCCACAGCTTGAGGCTGTGCCCACCCTGCCCCAAGCTCCCATCAAAAGAACATCCACAGTAATATGAAGTGTGGAAGTGATGACAGCTTTCAATTCTGACCCCAGAGAGTATGTGATTCTTGCAGAGCTGTAATACTCAAATAGTCATGATCCTGCTACATGAAAGAATTTGGTTTCCTGAATTTTTCAGGTACAGATATTTGTTTTTCTTTTCCTTTTTTTTTTATTTTTTAGGTACAGACATTTGTAATAGCAGGTACTTCAAAGTAACAATGAAAAAATAAAAAATCATACAGGCAAGTAACACAGCAAAATGGACATCCCATGACCCTCCCAGTGTTTGCTATTTCATCACAAGATTGCCAGAACAAACAATACTGGCAAAATGTTACATTAAACTTGTCAAGAGAAAAATGGCTGAAGAGTGGACTTGAAAGGCAAAACATAACCAAGAGACAGAGAGCGGATGGGAAGATAAAGGAAAATACAGAAACAAAGAATGCGAGTGAAAAGGGTAAATTTCTAGCACTGAATTTTTAGAAGAAAACATTACCACCAGGGAGCCACATTGCCAGATTTAAAAGGTGACATTGCTTGATTTTAAAGACTATCCAACAGCATTCAAGAACAGTGTGAAGTGATAAAGCAGCACTTACTGTTTGGATGCCACATCTCAGAGACAAATTTCATCTTTGGAGGCCTGTTTGGATACTCTTTGGGGAAGATCAGGTGAGCCTTGAAATAGCCTCCCTCACTGTAAAGACACATGACCAACACATTAATACATGCACAGTACATGGGCAAACATACAGGTCTGCCAACGGTGAACCATATACCAAAAACCATGTATGTCTCCAAACATGCACACACACATGCATGGGCACATGCGCACACAGACACACGACACACAGACACACACACACACACACACACACAATTTCTAATCTAGAAAAAAACAATAAATCAACTGGGATTATGACTCACTGACTGGTCTTCAAAAACTGAAAAAGAGCGATGCTTATGTATTCCTTGGATGGCCATTTTTTTTAATATCATAAATTCATAAAACCATAACCTTATTCTATGGCATCCGCTGAATCTGTATGACAACTTGGATATATATATCTGACTCAATAGGCCAGCTAATTTGTTTTTTTTTTACAGCAGACGTCTCGGGGGGGGGGGGGGGGGGGGGGGGAATTATGGACAAAATTTGAACCGCAGGAATCCTGCAAGATTAGTTATCTATTAGTATCAGATCACTGTGAATATTTGAAGATTCTGATCTACAAACAGACTTCATGGAAAATTCCTATCATAGTGATTACAGCTTTTTTATTTCCATCATGGGAATCTGAAGAAGTTAGTACTTCATTGTCAATTTAACACTTTCTGCTTAAAATATAGCAAGTGGCATTCCAGTAATGCTGGATTTCACTAACTTGACTAGGTCAACTCTGGTCACAGATTTATAAAGGGTTGGCTTTTTTTTTTCCTTGGTTAGAACTCTGCACTTCACCTACACTGCTACAATGAGATTCTATTTATTATAAACACACATGTGACCGTTTGGTAGCTGCAATCCACCTTGGGAGATGATGTCCAAACATGACACAAGTGAAAGCAGTGTGCATACATCCGTAGAATTTTCTCATTCATATTCATTCCTATTGGCCTACAGAGGCCTAGTGAAGAGAAAAGAATAAACAAGTGATAATGACAAGTCAAAGTCACCAATAAATTCAAAAACTAAAAACATCACCAAAATCAAAAAAGAAAAGCCAACAAGAGTTTACAAGACTTTCGATCAATCTCATGTGTTCGCAACAAAAATAAGATTGAACACATGTACTCACAACAAGGTTTCAGGGGGGCCATAGATGAGCACTTCCCACTTGTAGACATCGTCGTCGTCAATAAGACCTGCAGAAAACCCCTCTGTCCCACTCTTTGACAGCTCTGCAAAGAATACAGAAAGAAAAGCATGTAAGATATATATTTAGTGATATCTACTAGATAATCTAGGCCTAACCCCCTCCCATATCCTGCAGTCCTACCCAACCTTTCAACACTCACACCACACATGCCCTGTAGTCAGAGCTGACTTTGTCACTAGGACCAGATTAAAAACATAAGTATGCTGAAGGGAAGCAGAATTCCAGCACTTTCCCAGGGTTCGCGATAACCGGTAATTGTCGGTATTTTACCGATTGTAAACAGGGAATACCGAAAATTTTCGAAGCAGCCGGTACCGCGAACCGGTTCTGTTTGCCTGTGACCGATTAGATTTCCGTCTCCAAAAAAAAAAGTCTGGTGACGTTTTCTGACAGTCTGTCATACGCCTGTACTGTGCTTACCGCACCTACCCCTTCCCACCCCTTTCGACGACCATCTTTAGCCCCAGCCTCATTATTAGCCTAGCACGCAGAACAGCAAGCTTTACTGTGAAAGAATAGAGCTTCGCGCTCTTCTCGGCATGACAGCGAGTTCCATTCACATCGAGTAAATGGGGCCTAGATTTATTTACTCTGTATTCTTTTAATCTTTTATATCGAGGATAATGGAATAAGCACTCCTGTGCTTTTTCACATCCAGTCCCCGTGTGTATGCAGTTTTGTAAATGTAATCCGTTCCCACGGCACACGAAGGCCTGCTCTTACCAAAAGCGAAAAGCGAGGTTCTATGACTATGAATTTGCGCGTTGCTTTCAGAGAGAAGAGTCGAAAACCAAATCTAAAATGCACAAAGATCTAGATGAGCGCTAAGCATAGAAACAAGAAAGAAGAATATAAGTCACACGAATGATGCCATGCAAAACAACAGACTGACATGGACAGTGGCACAGGCGCTAGAAAAAAATCCTATTTCCTTCGTGGCTTCATGCCCAAGAAGAGAACGGCAGTCAAAGTCTGAGAGATTCGCGTTCAATTTAGATTTAGTTTTGCTGCCCAACAATCCCCCCCTCCCCCACCCCCTCACTGATTAGTTTCGTTTTGTTCACAGTACCTACCGGATTTTATTTTCTGGGGACCGATTTTGGGGGAGTTGGTCAAGATGTCTCAGAAATGGCAACTCGCAGTACCGGTTTTAAAAAACCCTAGCGCGAACCCTGCAAAATTTCACTTGTGTTATCTCATTCGCTAACTAGCACTAGTGGTAGCAGTGCAGCTAATGGCAATGCTGAAAAAGCCTTTTCACGGCTTTAGTCATGATCTCAATCTTCCTTCTCTCAGTCTCAGATAATGACATTGTGCAACTTTCCAAAGAGCAAGCCTTTTCCACATGCTTTTCTCCCCATTTTGAAACCATTACTGATCATTTTGGGGAGGAGGGGGGGGGGGGGGGGTAGTAGGTGTTTGTGGATGGGAACATCAATGAGATAATCTAAAATTTAAACATGACTTGTCTACCAGTACCACACAGTGACTTAAGGTGGATGTATTTCTAAGCTTTTTTTTTTTTTAATTTCTCTCCTTCTTGCCAATAAATAAAGCTTTGGATGGAGAACTTTTAAAAAAAATAAATAATTTTTAAAACCTTGCATATGTTAACAACCAGGTAAGATTTTCATACTTTTATTAGCACAAACTGACAAAGGCACAAATTTGAAGTACTGAAGAAGAAACATTTTGCAATCAAACAAAAATAAAGTTTAGATCCAATTTACACAGGTTCACAAAATCTACTTTTATTTTAATAATTGTTATACTTCATGTTAGTTTACCTTTTGTTACTGGCTTAGCCTTACCAACCATTGAATGATGTGAATCAGCTAGTGGTATAAATTTGGAGGGGTTTTTAGATGTGGTTTTTGGGGGGGTTGTTTATTTTTAGGGGGGGGAGGGGGTATTGAATTTGATACAAAAGATATGGTAAAAAAATCTTGTTGAATTGATAGTCATTTTCCTACTCTGTCTGAATGCTTTGAAATGTAATGGGAATACTGTTGTGTCCAAGCGCTAATAACAATAATTAATGGCACTTTAATAAATATTCTTCATTCCAAGTCAGACTAACACATCTACACTGACTGCATTTTCATTCTGATTCTGTTTTCATTCTTTTTTGTGTTATCATTGCCTACTCTTCCAAACACTACCAGTACTTACCATTTACTCTTCTAGTACTAGTGTCCACAAGAGGTTACGGCTTTTGCTTACAAGTTTCTCAAATGGGCCTTGCTTTATACTTCAACAAAGTCAAACCTGTTCAAAAGCAATGTTAAGCTCATGACACACTAAATGACACACTAAATCAGTAAATGACACACTAAATCAGTAAATGACACACTAAATGACACTATCCAGTATCCTTTTTGACTTTCCTATTCAGAACAACCATTCAAACCAGACAGTGTAAAACACATGAACTGCCACACAAAAAATGTAAATGGCGTGAAACTGAAAGGTTTCAATTGATCATGTGAGATAGGAGTTATGACAATTGACATTCATACATAAGACACACATGTTCACATCTCCAACATGATCACAAGATCATGTGAGATATGAATACACAACACACACATGTTGATGATGTTCACATATCATATGCAACATGATCACAAGTTTTAAACTCAGCATTGACTGGCTGCATGATGCAAGCTGTCCATTTCAGATTTTTTACCTCCATTTCTTGGCTAGAGTTCAGAAGTTCACCAAAGTGAGATTTTGTCAATTATTATCATAATTATGAGACCATATTTGCCCACCATAAAAATAGCCACATTCCAACTTAAGAATGTATGCTGGGTATGATTTTAGTTCCATTATCTACCAAATGCTGACATGAATTATGGGATCTTTAATTTTGATAGGTATATTTGATCTTCTGCATGTGTGTATAATACACACAAAAAAATCAAGGCATTGGCAGCTGAGTTATGTGCTCGAAGTTAACCTGGGATATCATAAAAATCCCCACCCTTAATTCTCCACACATATATTTGAGCCCATGACTAGGCTTCCTACAGGGCTGAAGTCAAACAGTCTTAACCACTCAGCTATAGCGTCCATTTAAAATACTTTTTAAAAAGACAACACCTATTACTTGAAACAGTCAGGTGGTACCTGATGCCTCCAGCTACAAGACCACCCTTTGGGATGTTTTGCCCTGACCATTCTCCCAGCAATACAGTATGGGAGCCTAGTCTGTTGCCCCCTTTAGATCTCAGTATTTCACAATCTGCTAGCTTTGTAGGCCCTAGGTAAGGGGGAAAAATTAATTCCCACAACTAGGCTCAAGAGTTTAGTTAAAGTAATTTGAACCTGCACCAGCTACAGAGCAAATCAAATCTAACCTAATAGGGATACTGTCTTTTTATAAGGTTTGTTGTTGTTAAATGAGTCATTTGCTCCCACCCCCACACCTTTTAAAAAAAAAAAAATCACATTCAATAGGATAGGTAGTACATAACTTGTGCTTGACTGTACTCATCAGCTGATAAAATATAGAACTATTTGTTTGCTGTACATAAGAGCTTTTTAAAATTCTCTCCAAGGATAGTTTTGTTTGGTTTTTTTTTTTTTTGGTTCAACTTCACCTCCCAAAGGCAAAGTGACGTGAAATGCAAGTGAGGCCAGCTGATAATTTTTTTTTTCAGATTTTAAAAATATTTGTTTCAAGCATAACCTACAGACATATCCACTGTACATTTCTTGCGTAAAACAAATAAAGAAACAAACATTTTTACGATATGTGATCATCGATTTCTGGTACTAATCACATATCCTGGATCTATTGCTATGCAACAGTCGAGACAGAGAAATGCGTCGAACAAAGCCTTTCGCCCTAGTCTTGCTGTACACTGTACAGTGTCATCGAGTGCCCCCTATTTTCTCGGTCGACCTGACAGAAATCTGAGTTAATATGAAACCAATCTAAAGTGTAATGAATATTTTTACGATTATACTTTAAATTCATTACCAGCCAACTGCCTCCGAAGAAGCAATGCACCTCTGTCCTGGGCCATAGCCCGAGAATCTTTACTGACGAACAAGATGAGAACTCGCTTGATAGCAAACAATGTGTTGCGCATGTGCAAACGGACAAAGTGTAAGGAAAGAGTAACTATCCTATCGAAAGCGTGTTGTGTGCGTTGTCTTCCCCTGTAAATCTAGTCTGCTAAAGCCTGAAACAAAGATCATGAACATAACCAAAATGTCTATAGCAAATATTACGGCTACATGAACATTGAAAATGGTGATTTTTTTCCTTTTGGTAATAGTTTGGTTTGGGTTTGTCTGGTTCTTTTGTCTTCAATGTCTTCCTCGGAGATGGAAAACGGTAGTGTCTTTATGGAAGACAGCAAGTTCTATGAAGAATTTTTTTTATTGTGATTATAATTTACATCTCAGAGGAGATTTATCCTTTAGGGATTGTAAAAAGGATGCTAAGTCTCTAAAAGAAACAGGAAGGGTTTATGTGTTTTCTATTTCTTGTTCATTGAACGCTCAGACAGCAACTATTGTCTGTTGTATGAACAAAAATGCGTTGCGATGCTGTTCAAGTGTCTGACAAATCGGGCCCAGCGCATCCTACTGTGGAGAGAATTGTTATCTTTTATGTCTTTCTGGAAAAAAGGAGAGTGGACCAAGAAGGCAGAAAATAGACGAAAAGGTGACAGGAACAAAACGAGCAAGGCAGAAGCAGTGAGAAGGGTGGTAGGCCTAAAGAACAGAATTTCCAGAAGGTGGGGATACTACTCATAGGCCTATTGATACGCCCCCAGTACCCAACGCAGAGCTTTGTTTATTTAAGTTCTTTTTTCGAGGAAAGTGAAATAAGCACTCATATGCTTTTTAAAAATTGTTTTCTTCAGCATCTAGTCCCTGTGTGTATGCAGTTTTGTATATTTTGTCATCTGTTCCTCATGTTAGCCTGGGGAGGTAGCAATAGGTTGGTCTGTGAGCTGTGTCTATCCTAAGAGGTGTCTTGTGTGCAAGTTAGACTTCTACCAAATAACATCAGTGGGAAAATTCCTTCGGTTGAGACTATGAACCATGAACCGAAGCCCCAGGTGCGAACGAACGCAAAACATCTTGCATACACGTTAAAAACCCACTCCGTCTTTCGGAAGAGTAGGCCATCGTGTGCCAGTAGGAATGGATACCAAAAAAAACCCAGCATGCAAACCGGTGCTGTGTTTCGACACCCTCCCCAAAGCCGGAATGCGGCTACCTAAATGAAAGGGAAAGAACGGTCGCATACGCAAAAATCTCACCATTGGTGAACGGCGGAGCTCTAGCCTAGGAACGATACATCAAGTAAAAAAGGGATCAGATAGAACTGTCGGTATATATATATATATATATATATATATATATATATATATATATATATATATATATATATATATATATATATATATATATATATATATATATGCCGAGAGAGAGAGAGAGAGAGAGAGAGAGAGAGAGAGAGAGAGAGAGAGAGAGAGAGAGAGAGAGAGAGAGAGAGAGAGGAGGAGAGAGAGAGAGAGATTTGATTTGATTGTTTTGATTTGATTTATTCTTTTATATCGAGGATAATGGGATAAGCACTCTTGTGCTTTTTTACATCCAGTCCCCGTGTGTATGCAGTTTTGTAAATGTCATCTGTTCCCACCGGCACACGATGGCCTACTCTTACGAAAAGCGGAACAGGATTTAACGTGTGCGCAAGATGTTCTGCGTGCGTTCGCACACGGGCCTCGGTTTAAAGTCTCATCCGAAGGACTTGTGGGAGAGTGGAGTCAGCAATGATGTTAACTCCAGGAGAAAAATCTCGACCAGATTCGAACCCGGGTCTTCAAATTGCCAGCGCAATGTTCTGACCACATAGGCTATCCGAGAGAGAGAGAGAGAGAGAGGAGAGAGAGAGAGAGAGAGAGAGAGAGAGAGAGAGAGAGAGAGAGAGAGAGAGAGAGAGGAGAGAGAGAGAGAGGAGGAAGGCTGTGTGCGTGCGTGTGGTGTGTGTGTGTGTGTGCGCGCGCGCGCGCGCGCGCCCCTAATGAAGCAGTCACTGGGTCACATCTGTCAAGGGCTGTTCGCCAAATTGCTCAATTATGACAGTTGTGTGTCAAAGCCTGGGTCACATTAAAAAATTGTTCTCTCCATAGTCGAAATGCGGCTACCTTAGTAGAAAGCAAAAAACGGTCGTATACATGCAAAAACAAAATCATCAGTGGTAAACTTCGGAGTCCTGCCGAGGAACAAAAAAATGATAATAATTTCCAGTCTGCAATACATACTTTATCATCTAAAAAAACCAACAACAACAAAAACAGATAAACTCATGTGGGTTAGAAGCCATCAAAAAAAGAACAATTTCACTTATCAGAGAAAGTAATACACTTCAATCTTAAAAAATGTCACACACACAAGCTTACACACAAATTCCCACTCCCCCCCTCCCCCGCCACACTCACACACATATATTATGCACGCGTGCACGCGTAAGACCAGTACGCACGCACACATGCACGTGCGAACACACGTACACACGCACGCAGAGAGAGAGAGACAGACAGACAGACAATGCAATGGCAAACGTTTGTTGTGGTAAGCTTTAAAGCCCATTCACAGGAGGGCAGTGGGAAGGGGACTGGGCACAAAACACATATTGAACTAAGATGAAAAAAACAATTCACTACATTCCAAACAATCATCATGGCTTCTGCCAAGCCATGGTTTTAACATGAGTGCTGATTCCACTCTCCCAACAAGTCTTTCGGATGAGACTGTAAACCGAGGCCCTGTGTGCGAAGCACGCAGAACATCTTGCGCACACGTTAGATCCTGCTCCGCTTTTCATAAGAGTAGGCCATGTGTGCTGGTGGGAACAGATGACAAAATTGATAAAACAGCATACACACCGAGACTTGATAAAAAAAAAATTTAAAAGCACATGAGTGTTAATTCCATTATTCTCGCTATAAAAGAATAAATAAATAAATAAAATGGTTTAACAGCAGCAACAAACGCAGATGAGATTGTAAGCTATGATTAGCCTACTGTAACTATTTTTAGCAGGGAGAGAGAACAATGAGCCATGAGCAAAAGTATTGCCGTTAAAGATTTTACAAGCTATTCAGCAGCACGTCACACAAGTCATTGATGCATAAAGTTGGTGGTTATTTTTGTTTGTTTGTTTGGAGGGGAGGGGGGGTGTTGTCGGTTTTAAAAAAAACAAAAAAACAAAAAAGCGTCATGTAGGCCTACAAAGCCAACTATGATGCAAAAACTGGACATGAAAACATGTCAGCACAATAAATCTGTCTTTAATATCACAAGGCAAGACAGCGTAAAGTGAATATACACGTGGCAGGTTGATAGTTTTAAAAAAAAAAATTAAAAAAGAAAAGAAAAGAAAAAAAAAGGTAAAGGTGTCCCATAACCTGTGTGGTCGTAGGGAAGCGAGGTGTCAGAGACCTTACTTCTCCGGTGTCCAGCATACTGAGGGCGAAGCCCATCTCCTCTCCCTCGCTGCTTTACCTTCCCTGACCCTCAAGAGGTCAGGTACCCATTTACAGCTAGGTGAACTGGGGGAACTGTGCTGAAGCCAAAGTGGGCAAGCTGTCATCCATCCAATTGGTAACCACACTCGATGCTGCTTAACCTTAGGTTGGGGAAAGTGAGTATTCTGACCTCTGGGCTATCCCGTCCCCATGCTAATTAATGGTGCAGTCCCTAAATCGGATAGCTCCGCTGGGACTCTAGTAGAATCAAGCCAACTAGCCAGCTGAGAGTAAAGGGTATTCACCGTGTCTTTGCCACTGGATGGCAATGGCAGACCGCGTAAGGTGTGGAGATGGTGCAAGGTTGCCTCTGGGGTCTTCATGCATTCTGTGTTAAAAAGGTAAAGGTGTCTCATATATAACCTATGTGGTCGTTGCAGAGCGAGATATCAGAGACCTCAGCTTCTCCAGGGGCCAGGATATTGACGGCGGTGCCCATCTCCTCTCCCTCGCTGCTCTACCTTCCCTGACCCTCAAGAGGGTATCCATTTACAGCTAGGTGAACAAGAGGGCTGTACTAAAGCCAAGGCGTGCAAACTGTCACCCATCCAATTGGTAACCACATTCAATGTCGCTTAACATTACCTTGGGGAAAGTGAATGCTCTGACCAGAGTTATCCCGTCCCTGTGTTAAGTATCATTAAATCTATAGCTCTGTGCAGCTCTCTCTCTCATATTGGACAGCTTTTAACACATTGTTTCTGATGCTCATATAATTATTTCTTTTCCTGTTTCATGGACCAATAAACACAGGTATCGCGTATTGTACGTGAAAAAAACATTACATTGATAATCTTTGATAAGCAAGGATGAATATTTTAGGTAAAGCCCATTTTTACAATCTGTCCTTGAATAGATACATAACAAAAAAGCAATAAAACATTCAAGGAAAAATGTCACACGCATGCAATAGCCAATAACAGACACAAATTGCACGTTAAAATCTAAACTATACACATGAACAATTCAGCGACTGAATTGTCTCAGCATTCTGAGGGTTTTTTTTGTTTGTTTGCTTTTTTTCTGTTGCACTGAATTGCGTAGATGATGAAGCATCTGCACAGTTTGAGCAGATCAATGTGGTAGGCCAACTTCGTACGGACCTAGGCCCATGCCTAAACTAATGACGCTAGGCTAGGCCTAGGCTAGGCTATTAGAGTAATCTCCCCCATCGGAAATTAATTTTCAACATGGCTGCCAAGGCTGAGATGAATGCCGACAAGAAAAAGAAACGAATCTTAAAACCCGAACCGGTCATTGAGCCGAAAAAAGCGAAGGTGCTTGATGGAGCGCCTTCAAAGGTATGTGCAGGGAGTGTTATCAGAGGTTCGGATCATGAATGCCTGTTTCAAGTGTACCTTTTGTCTGATGAAAAATACGTTTTGTTTCTGCGCCGCACGCACATGGACCGATTGCGATGACGGTTGATGCCACAGGCAACAAATGCACATTATCACTGATTATGATTCTTTGACAGTAACAAAAGTGGTTAAAAAGTACTTAACCTGACGAAATAAGAGTCTGCCTACTGTTGTTCAATATGAATGCAGTGGTAGATCAGTTTTGGACACAGGGCAATCTCGAGATTCTTCCCGTCAGTTTCTGTCAGATATAATATTTGAGAAAGAGAAGGTTGCGGGGTGAGGGAGGGAGAAGCTTGAGCATCTATACTTGTACTACTGTCACACTGTGTGGAATCATACATCTGAGGGTGTTGTTCATCACTTCATGAATTGTCTGACATTGGTGTCTGGATTGTTTGACAGTTTTTCATATGTAAACAGATGGTGCATTTTTAGTGGGTCTGGCTTAGTTATAAATCGTTTACCTTATGGTAACGCTGATTTACATTGTTTTTGTATTTTTTTTTCTCATAAAAGAATGTCATTGTGTGTGTGTGTGCGCGTGCATGTGTGCGTGTGTGCGTGCACGCATGCTTTTACAAGCATGTTTGTGTGTGTGACCGAGTGTGTTTTAAGCTGAATGTTAATTTAAGTTTGTGTCTGGTCCATTTATTATCAATACCATCATCCTTTTTTTCATGTTTGATAGGAGTATGAGGCGGCCATGTTTCATGCTGAAGAAGACGAAGCAGAGAAACGCAATGCTGAAAACGATGTAGAGCTGTTCAAAGCATCCTGCAATGAAATACGAGATGCCATGCAGGATATCTATGTTTTGAAGAAAGACTCCAAACCGGTATGTAAAAGTTGTAAAGATTAATTGCTAATCATGACTGTGTGGCTTATTTATGTAGAAGTTTACTTTCCTCATTTTGTTTAGGGGCATTATTGATAGTCATCTTTTTTGCTTTAATTTTCTTTATAGAATTGCTTTCTTTTAGTTTTTGTCTTTTGTTTGCTGAGAAGTTTGTTTTAATGTAACATCTTTTTGATTGCTTTTATCTAGATTTGCTTTTACAGTGTTAGATTGCTTTTATCTATTTTCTTTGGGCTTGTCTGTTTATTGGAGAATTTTTACACACTCTGGTAGATTTTTGTAACCTATTCTCCTCAACTTTCTTTTTATGTGCTTTTTTTTTTTTTTTTAAACAGAAGAGTTTAATCGATATTGTAACCATCTTCCCCTGCATGTCAAAGTTGTTATGTTTTAGAAAAAGGGAAGGTGGAGGCAAAGATGTTTCAAGAATTGAAATAGTATATAACACATCTATCAATGCAGTATTACTTTCATTCCTATCCATAAGTTGTTTTCCAGTCATCACTTTTAACTTTGTAGATCTATATGTTTCCCTTTCTCAGACAGTTGCTTTGCCAAATTTGCAAGATTTTTGGTAGAGAGACAGAGGCAGAGAGACAGACAGACAATTACAAACATAGACAGACAGAGAGAGGGAGTGTTAAATTTTGTCATTGTTTAATTTTGGTGATGTGGGTGTGGGTGAGAGAGAGAGAGAGAGACTGACACTGACACTGACTTTGACACTGACACTCACACAGAGAGAGAGTGAGAGGGAGGTCAAGCTTTGCGAAGTTGTCATTGTTTGATTTTGACATCAACTGTGCAGGGGACGGAGGAGCAAGAAGCACGCAAGATGGACGTGTCCCTGCAGTTTGCTGCCCTGAAGAAGCTGAACCGATTGGCTCACTTCCGCTGTCGTAAAGCAAGGGAGGGAACCAATGAGGTTTGTGAGCAAATGGTGACTGGATTGCCATTTGTGTGCTGTGATGCTATGAACTTTAAAAAAAAAAAAATTTGTTTTTTGTGTATGTTTTGGGTTTTTTTTTGTTTTTGTTTTATTTTTTGGGTTGTTTTTTTTTAGACCATATTGTGATGCTATGAACTGATTTCTAGGCATTTTGAATGATTTAGGTGTGTGTGCCCTTAGTGATATTCCGCAACAGCTGAGTTGCTTGCTGCCATTAGTGTGATAATGCTAGTCTTTCTTAAAAATGAGAGATGAATTGCGGTTTCATGTGCGATATGCGTTTTGCACACATTCAAGACCCTATGGCAACAAGTGAATTTAGCAGAATACACTTTTACAGGAAGAGATATTATGATCTTCATAAGTCATGTGCATTTTGGTGGGTGTGTATGCATGTGTGTGTGTGTGTGTGTGTGTGTGTGTGTGTGGTGTGTGTGTGTGTGTGTGTGTGTGTGTGTGCATGTATGTATAACCTCCTGCAAAATGACAAGCACAGGAGAAGAGCAGGCACTACACACCCCTCCCAACTAGGGAACCCAGGGAGGGAGAGAGAGAGAGAGAGAGAGAGAGAGAGAGAGAGAGAGAGAGAGAGAGAGAGAGAGAGAGAGAAACACATAGAGAGAGAGAGAGTGACAGAGAGAGAGAGATTTGATTTGATTTGATTTATATCTTTTATATCGAGGATAATGGAATAAGCACTCTTGTGCTTTTTTACATCCAGTCCCCGAGTGTATGTAACTAGAGAACCCAGAGAGAGAGAGAGACCCACCCACCCACACAACACACACACACACACGCACACACACACACACACACACACACACACACACACACACACACACACACACACACACACACACAGAACGAGAGAGAGAGTGAGAGACAGAGAGAGAGAGAAAGTGTTTGTGTGTATGGTAAGTATACTAGCTAAACATAAATTCCGGGGGGGGGGGGGGGTAGGTAGGGGAACCTCAGTTAGTGTTATGTTGACTATAGACCATTGACTTACTTTCCATTATCCTCAATATAGTAGTAGTAGGCACCCATCAGTCTCGGAAGACTATGGAGTTGCACTCTAGTCTTTAGAGTGCAAAGCCTGGGTAAGTAAGTATGGAGGGCAAACTGTTACCCATGCAGCAGACCCCCCCCTCTCCACACCACTGGAATGTTCCATTGGAAAGGTAATGACTGATATGAATGGTTTCAGTACCATAGCAGGAGCCACCAGAATGTTGCTATATACAGCCCTGAGCCGCCCTGGGACTCCCAACTCCCCGATTTTTCCTTAGGGATGGTGTCTAAATACGACACCTGTGTACATGCTGTTTTTTTAAAATAATTTTGTCATCCGCTCCTACCAGCACATGATGGCCTGCTCTTCCGAAAGGCAGAGCGGGGTTTTAACGTGCGTTGGCACACAGGGCCTCTGTTAATAGTCTCATCCGAAGGACTTTGGGGGAGAGTGGAGTCGACACTGATGTTAACTCCAACTGGGGTGTGTTAGTGTGTGTGTGTGTGTGTGTGTGTGTGTGTGTGTGTATGTGTGTTATGGTGACTACTGATCATTGACTATTAACAAAGTGTTGACTGTTGTTTGATCAGGCGAAGCAGCGGATCGAGAAGTACCATCTGCAGCTGCAGAATCTGCTGTACGAGGCCATGCATCTGCAGAAAGAGATCACCAAGTGTCTGGAGTTCAAGTCAGTAGTCCTAGTTGTCGCTGTAGTAGTAGTAGTACTCTCCTTTTTTTCTCTCTCTTTTTCTTTTTTTTTTTTTTCCAGTAGTGCTCTTTTATCATTTTAGTGTGTGTGTGTATTTTATTTTTTTATTGATTTTTAAAAAAAATTATTTTTTATTTTATTTTATTGTTTTATGTCAAGGATAATGGGATAAGCATTCTTGTGTTTGTGTGTGTCCCTTTCTCTCTTTCTCTCCCTTCTACTCCTCCCCCCCCCCCTCTTTAAAAAAAGATTATCCAAAGAAACAAACAAAAATTCCAAAACAACAATCAAACAAGAAAAAAATAAAACAAAGAATTTTTCCCCATCTCAACAGACATTCCCAGATTTAGATAATATAACTAAACAATGTGCCTTGTCTTCTCAATCTCCCCCCCCCACACACACACAGACACGCATACCACACACACACACACACACCACACAGAGTTGATTAAAATTTAACACATTTGTTAACACGTGAGGTAAATTTCTTTCCTGGTGTTTGGTGTAAGTAGTTAGTTCAGTGGGGGCAGGATAGCTCAGTGCTCAGAGCGCTCGCTTTCCCCCAGCCAAGTTAAGCAGCATTGAGCGTGGTTGCCAATTGGATGGGTGACAGTTTGCGTGCCTTGGCTTCAGTACAGTCCCCCCAGTTCACCCAGCTGTAAATGGGTACCTGCCCTCTTTAGGGTCAGGGAAGGTAAAGCAGCAAGGGAGAGGAGATGGGCACTGCTCTCAACATGCTGGCCCCTAGAGAAGCTGAGGTCTCTGACGCCTTGCTCCCCTACGACCACCTAGGTAATGGGACACCTTTACCTTTACCTTTGGTTAGTTTAGTCGGCACTGACTGACTGAAATTTTAGCAGTTTTTTTTTTGTTTTTTTAATTCTCTCACAAAGCCTGTCTGGCCTGATTTTGCATGAACTGATTGTAAGTTTGAAACAACCAGATAAGTGATACTATTTTGCTTGTCTGCTGATGTCAAACCAGTGGGGTTCTTTTAGGGTTGATATAAAAAATTTTAAAAAACTTGAGAAGAAATGGGTTATTTAGCTTTTTTATGAAGATACAAGTTTAGAAAGTTCACTTGTTCAGCTCTTAAAAAGAAAAAAACAAGAATATTTCTACATTTTGGATAAGCAAACCTGCTTATGTGCTTATTGATTTGAAATGTTCTTTCACTATGGTGAAGCTTTTAATGTTTTTTCTGTGTTGGTATCTTTGATACAACATCATAATCACACCACATAGAAATTGATACCACAATCCATCCATACGATCCCCCAGTTTTGTCGGTACTCTTCATCTGAGTTAACAACTAATTTACAGACCACAATAACGTATGTATAATCACAACTATACCACTATACTGTATGCACAATCTCTTGTTTTCACAGTCGGTCTGTATTTTGTGACAATTCAGCTGTTGTCTATGTGCGAAGATTGTGGAATTGGAACCCTATTCTGATGGTGTTTTGTGTGACTGCAAATCTATGTGCAAACATTGTCAATCTGGAACTGTATTCCGATGGTGTTTTGTGTGATGATCCAGCTATTGTCTATACATGTGCGAACATTGGTGAACTGGAACCCTATTCTGATGGTGTTTTGTGTGACTCTGCAGGTCTAAGCATGAAGAAATCGAGCTGGTGCCTGTGAACGACTTTTACAAGGATGCTCCAGAGGATGTGTCCAGACAGGTAAGCCTGCAGGAAATAAGCTTGTTGAAGTAGATACTGTGCAGTGTCCCATTGATTCTTCAGGGAGTCGAGAAAGAAGGTGGGTTTTTTTTGGGGGGGGGGGAAGGATAGCTTAGTGGTTAGAGTGTTGCGCTCTTGATGTGACAGCCAAGGTTCAACCCCCCCCTGCAGTCAACATCAGTGCAGGTTTCACCCCCCCAAAAGTCTTTGGAGGTCCCCGTATGCTGGAGATCTTGCACGCATGTTAAAGATGTGCACTGATCCTTTTTTGACATCCTTCAGATGAGACTATAAACCAAGGCCCTGTGTGTGAACGCACACAGAACATCTTGCACACACATTAAATCCTGTTCCGCTTTTTGACAGAGTAGGCCATTGTGTGCCGGTGGTAACAGATAACAAAATTGATGAAACGGCATACACACGGGGACTAGATGTAAAAAAGCAGATGAGCGTTTATTCCATTATCCTCGATATAAAAAGAATAAATAAAAAATCATAACAAGACCACTGATCCACCACAAAGAAATAATGTAGGTATGTGCACACACCTTCAAGAATGTTTATTCCAAATGTTGGCTGATCCTTTAAAAAAAAAAGTTTTATTATTATTATTGGTTTTGTTTTTTTTTAAACGGTGACTGATCCAGTGTGTGTGTGTGTGTGTGTGTGTGTGTGTGTGTTGTGTTGTGTGGTGTGTGTGCGTGTGTGTGCGTGTGTGTGGTGTGTGTGCGTGTGCGTGTGTGTGTGTGTGTGTGTGTGCGTGCGTGCGTGTCGTGCGTGCGTGCGTGCGTGCATGCGTGTTCAGGAGGTGACCAATGCAGACCCACACCAGCAGATGTTAGCTCGTCTGGAGTGGGAACTGGAGCAACGAAAACAGTGAGTCGTTTTTGCATTTTATGTTTGTGTGTGTGTGTGGTGTGTGTGTGTGTGTGTGTGTGTGTGTGTGTGTGTGTGTGTGTGTGTGTGTGTGTTGCATTTTTTTGTTGTTTTTTTTGTGTGTGTTGTGTGTCTGTGTGTTTGTGTCTGTGTGTGTGTGTGTGTGACTTTTTTTTTTGTTGTTCCTTGCCTAGAGCTCTGAGGTTTGCTAATGGTGAAGTTTTCCCAGTATGGGACCATTTTGCTCACCGTTCAGGTAGCCACATTCAGACTTTGGGCATCATGAGTTGTCTGAACTGTGAACATGATGGTGATGATGATAATGATGATTACAATGATGGTGATGATAATAATAAACAATGATGATGACAATGATAATAATGACGATGATGATGGTGATGATAATAATGATGACAATGATGATGACGACGATGACGACAATGATAATCACCTGACATATGTAACACCCCAGACTGGCGGGGAAGCTGAAGGAGGCTCAGACGTCGCGGGAGAAGATCAGCCAGGAGATCCAGAAGAAAGAGGACTACCTGGACACTCTGCAGCCAAAGCTCTCCTCCATCCTGGAGGTAACCTCTCTCCCCTCCTCTCCTCTCCTCTCCCCTCCCTCCCCCTCTCTCTCTCTTCTTCTCTTCTTCTTCTCTCTCCCCTCCCCTCCCCTCTCTCCCCTTCTTCTTCTTCTTCTTCTTCTTCTTCTTCTTCTTCTTCTTCTTCTTCTTCTTCTTCTTCTTCTTCTTCTTCTTCTTCTTCTTCTTCTCTCCTCCTCCTCCTCTTCTTCTTTGCAATTCTTCACAATTCTTCTTCTTCTGCTTCATAGCGATAGTTGTTAACAGTAGCATTATCATCATCTTCATCACATATGTAGGTATATCTATATCTGTATTTTTCAAGAAACTGTTTTGGCGCTAAGTTTCTGACTGAAGAACTCTCTTCAGCACCAAGGTTTTGTCAGTGCTGTTGCTGGTTTCTCGGCATTCAGTCAGTGTCAGAGATATTAAGATTGCTTTTTCCACTGAACTTGGTTGGAGGGGTGAAGGTGTCTGCTATCCTCTTTTCTGGCTCGCTTTCTGCTACCCTTCAGTCCTGTCAGGAGGAAAACTGGTGCAACCGAATTTTCCTTCAATTCCTGGGTTTCTGAGGTGCAGAAGAGTGCAAAATGGGTACCTAGTAAATTTTTATATACACACACACGAAGCTCTATAAACATTCTTGTGGGAAAGGAGAAGCAGTGTTTGCCGTATCAAAACTACTTTCACAAGTCAGTTGGTGCCAGTTAGTCGCACGACGGATCACTATAAACAAACCCTCCTCTGGTACCGTTATTGCCGGGAAATCGGCTGACTGGACTGAAGGGGAGAGTGCGGGGACAGAAATTCAGGATAGGGAAAGTCATTGTTAGCAGATATTCAGTGCTGTAAGGGTTAATGAATATTATCCCATGTTTTTTTACATGATAGAGGAGTAGGAACATATGTCAGGTGTGTCAACGTGTCTGTGTTGTTTGCTGTCCCATGTTTTCTTACACAACATTGGAGTAGGAAGGTGTGTCAGGTGTGTGTCTTGCTGTGTCCCCCCCAGGCAACCCGGCCTGTGCAGAACTACCTGAAGATGCCGTATGACGAGGTGAGGGAGCAGCACCAGACAGCCAGACACCTGCCCCTGCCTCTCTACGTCCTCTACATGCAGGCCACTGCCTACCAGCAGGCCTGTGGTCAGTTATGCCTCTGTTTCTGTCTGTCTGTGTGTCTGTCTGTATGTCTGTGTGTGTCTGTGTTTGTATGTCTGTGCTGAAGGTCGTCTGTTCGTCTGTCTGTGTTTGTATGTCTGAAGGGATTTGTTTTTCCTCCGGAGTTAACATCATTACTGACTTCACTCCTCCCCCAAACTCCTTTGGATGAGACTTTAAACCAAGATACTACTTGCGAACGCACGCAGAACATCTTGCACACATGTTTGAACCCATTCCGCCTTTTGGAAGAGAAGGCCCTTGAGTGCCAGCAGGAATGGCTGACACAAAAACAGCATGCTCACTGATGTCAGGGTTAGACATCAACCTCAAAGTCAGAATGTAGATAATTTAATGGTTGGTAAACAGACGTGTTTGCAAAAATCTCACCATTGATGAACCACTGACGTCTAACAGAGGAACAAGCAAAACACAAAAAAGTAGATTTGGAGTTTCTTTAAAATCTGAAGTATTGGTTATTTGATCTAGGCACAAAAGAAAAACAAAGAAAACCATGTCATGTTTCATGCAGGCTATGTTCTATTTTCTAGAGTATTCCTTGTAAGTGTATGCTTGTTGTACTTGTACTTCTCATACTTCATGTGTTGCTAGTACTATGCTATTTTCATTGAGTATATTTTTTTAATGAAAGAAAATCGTAACATTGTCATTTATTATTTGCTGTGTTTTATTTTTTTCAGACAAGTTTCTGAGAGTGATAATTGAAGGAGACATGAACGCTGCCAAGTCCTTTGATCTGGAAGTGATGGAACCAGGTAATGGCACTGTCTGTTTTGTGGCCAAGGCCTAAAGCTTCCTCTGCTATTGCACTGCGCGAAAATCCAACATCGCTCAGTCAAGAATGCTAAATTTAGCTCACCCCTTCCTTTTACCAAGTCCAAGTGTGGTCAGTTCCTGCTACAATTAGCACCAGCTGGGATGGGATGGAATGCAGTGTTGATTCTAGGGTGTGCCCTCGCGGGATTCCCACATTTTTTTCAACTTTGCCGCAAAATAATGTGACCAGTACGCCCTAACGGACGCAAAAAAACTGGATAGCGCATATTTGAACAAACAGTGCACCCCCGCAACTGCCGTTTGTATAGTTTCAAAATAGCGCTACATGCGTTGGTCATTACGTTGATACCCCAGGGACAGCAGGAAGCACTGATTAGCACCTACAGTCATCACAACCATCACAAAGCGGCTGGTCTGACGTCATTTCCCTACTCATTTATGTCATTACGTCATTTTGCAAAGGAGCCGTGACTCCTGAAACAAGTGACGTCATTGTGACAGAGATCGTTAGTGGTGTTTGTGGAAGGAGCGGCGACCCAGCAGGGTTCAAAGCTGATAGACCGAGTTTTCAAGGCGGTTTTTCAGATCTGGCTAGACAAGTAGCCTGTGCTTGGCAACAATAATGATGGCATAGGGTAGACTATTGGCTGGTTATCGAAAATGACTTTGACTCCCCCCCCTCCCCTCTCTCTCTCTCCTCTCTCTCTCTCTCTCTCTCTCTCTCTCTCTCTCTCTCTCTCTCTCTCTCTCTCTCATATGGTAAGGGGGGGGGGGGGGGAGGGGTAAGACTGATTTTAGCTCTTGCCTCTTTTTTCATCTAGATCTAGCTCTCTCTCCAACTCAAAATGTGGAAATACAAATTTGACTTTGACTCTCTCTCTCCTTCCTTCCCTCCCTCCCCCCTCCTCTCTCTCTCTCTCTCTCTCTCTCTCTCTCTCTCTCTCTCTCTCTCTCTCTCTCTCTCTCTCTCTCTCCTTCCCTACCCCCTCCTCTCTCTCTGTCTCTGTCTTATATACAAACAATGCATCTCCTCCTGTATCTATGTAGTATGTATCCCTCCACATCTGAATGTACCACAATCTCCCCCCCCCCCCACTTTCTCCCCCCCCCCTCTCCCCCAAACTCTCTCTCTCTTTCCTGTGTAAGAAAATCATTTTACAGACCAGCTGCAATACATAAGGTGTATATTAAATCCTGTCTGCCTATATACCATCTTGTTTGTTTTGTTTCTCATTCTTGAAAAATAGCAGAAATCAGAGTTCTAACGGTATTATGAGCAAAATATACTACTTATTACTTGTTCCCTTTTTTATGAAGAGAAAAGGGGGGAGGGGGCAAATGCCCCCTTTTTTTCATTTCAGGGGGCCCTTGGGCCCCCTTTTTTGAAATCCTAGAATCAACACTGGGAATGGATAGGAGCTGAGAGTTTGCTGAAAGCAGGGGGAACTGAGAGCTGTGTGTGATTGACATAAGCTTTGTGCTGAGGGGAAAATTTTTTTTTGTTTTTTTAAAGCTTAAGTGCTGAGGGCTGTATTAACATGTTTGTTATGTTGGAAAATGGTATGATAAAGATATCTTCATCCATGACAAGCTCTAAGTTTGACAACTTGCACTCTGGTTTAAAGGGGAAAACATGATCTGCTGAAGTCAGATTATGGCTGCCTGTGTGGTGAGTTACTTGATACATGTATGCAAAATAGAAAGAAAGAAAGAAAGAGCAAGGCAGAGAATTGAACCCAGAACCTCATGGTTTACTTGTTATGTAAATGAACTTAAAAACCGATCTGCCACTTTCCCTCTTGATTGACTGTTTTAATATTTAATTGGTTGTCATTTGGGGGGGGGGGGGATTTTTTTTTTTTTTTTAGAAGATAAGAAAGCAAATATTGTGTTGTCATTGTCATTTTTTGAAGTGATTTTTTTTCTTAACCTATTAGTTAAAATAAAAGAAAGCAAAAGTTGTGTGATCATCATCCCCTGTTCACTGTTGACTCTGATTTTCTTGGTTGTTTGTTTTTTTGCAGACGATGACAGTGACAGTGACCAGGATGCAGAAGAACAAGAGAAAAGGAACTCGGTAATGATTAGCATTGTCGTCTTTGTTAATGTGGAGTTATCAAATTTAACCCTCTTGCATTCAGTGTCTCTGAACACAAACTGCCCCTAGATTTCGCATTCCAACACGAAATCAGGTCAGGCACACATGCTCCCTCGCCTTTTCCTCCTTCTAAGTACATACCAGCAGCTAAAATTACTTCCAGATTCCCTACAGGGTTTCTGCCTCTAGCCTGATAGAACTTTGGCATGTGGTAGCAATTATGATGGTCACAGCATGATGGAAATTTACTGTGTGTAAATCCCGGCAAATCCGGATTGCGGGGGGGGGGGGGGGGGGGGGGGGGGGGGGGGGTTGGGGGCAGTCATTCAGTTCCAGCAAATCCTGGTTTGGGACTAAGAGGATTAAATGTGGAGTTATCAGATTTAAAGACTGTGGAATTCCAAAAACAACAAGTTCCTCTCCACTCACTCAGCCAGGCAGCACAGCCAAACGACAGATCCAAGTCTCCTGATCTGTGGAAAAAGGGAAAACAACAAGATAGCTGAGCGCTCTTTTTTTTTCTTCTTTTTTCTTTTTTTAACATTACTATTTGTAGATACTATACAACGGGGATGGGATAGCTCAGTGGTCAGAGCACTCACTTTCCCCAAGCTAAGGTTAAGCAGAGTCGAGATTCTGATTGAATACATGAAGGTTGTAATACTAAGGTTAAGCAGCATCAGAGAATGTTATATTGGGTTTAAATTTTGTAAGATTCCTTCTATGACAGTTTTATACACACATACATATACCCATAGGCTTAAGATACCAGATTAAGATACCAGACACATTCATAATCCCTACATTCTATTACACACAATTTCAGTCATGCGAATTTCTGTTTCAAATTTGGCCTGGACTTGTAAATATACATACATATGTATTCAACAGCATGTTTGCAGGCATGAAACACACACACACACACACACACACACACACACACACACACACACACACACACACACACACACACACACTCTCACTCACTCACTCTCTCACTCACTCACTCTCTCACTCACCACTCACTCACTCACTCACTCACTCACTCACTCACTCACTCACTCACACACAACACCACACACACACGCACATGCACACACACATTCACACACACACACTAACACACACTATTCTTTGCACACAAATGCAGCAAACTTGCTTGACTCTTCGCCTTGATGTCAGTAAATCATTGACCTGCAGTCTAAACCTCCTGATGTTTTGTTCTGTCAGAAACGAAGACGAAAGACGGTAGAATCGCGGACTGAAGGAAAAGCAGCAGAGAGTGATCCGCAAACACCCACTCTCCGTCATTCTGGAGATCACGGGGAAAGGTATTTGTATATTTTTTGTATTTTGTACCACTTTATGTCACAGCAGATTTCTCTGCGTGAAAAAATTCAGGCTGCTCTCTCTCCCGGGGAGAGAAAGCGCGTCGCCACATGTGAGCGCCTACCCTTTTTTTTTCTTTCTTTTTTTTTTTTCTTTTTCCTGCATGCAACTATTTGTTTCCCTATCAGAGTGGCTTTTTTTCTACAGAATTTTGCCAGGGTCAACCCCCTTGTTGCTGTGGGTTCTTTTACGTGCGCTAAATAGTGATGTGTAACAACACAGGACCTCGGTTTATTGTCTCATCCGAAAGACTAGCGCCCAGACCACCACTCAGGGTCTAATGGATGGGGGAAAAGTTTTGGGGTCCATGAGACATTAAAAGCCTCCATAAAGTCCCTGAATTCAGAATGCGGCAACCTTCATGGTGGGTAAAAAAGAAAGGAGAAATACTTTGAGCAGCTTAAGGTCTTGCGCTTGTTAGAATAGTATGGGGTTGTTTGTGTGTGTGTGTTAAATTTATTAAATTCTTTTATATCAAGGATAATGGAATAAGCAATCATTTGCTTTTTTTCATCCAGTCCCCGTGTGTATACAGTATTGTAAATCTTGTCATCTGTTCCCACTGGCACACAATGGCCTACTCTTATGAAGAGCGGAACAGGATTTAACGTGTGCGCAAGATATTCTGCGTGCTGTCGCACATGGGGCCTCGGTTTAAAATCTCATCCGAAAGACTTTTAGGGAGAGTGGAGTCAGCACTGATGTTAACTCCAGGGGAAAAATCCCCTCCAACGGGAATCGAATTTGGGTCGTCATATTGCGAGCGCAATGTTCTGACCACTAGGCTATCCTGTCTCCTGTTTGTGTGTGTGTGTAGTTTTTAATTCTAGTTAATTCTATTCAAAGAAATAAAAAAAACCCAAACAACTAAAGCATTCCCTGAAACAAGATTCGTTTTGTCTCTCTCTCACCCAGATGGTAGCGTCCTTCATTTGACCTTCTGGTTCCTGCCGGTGCTGCATATCATTACTGTGGGGGTCAAGGTCATGCCCAGCAGAGAGGTGTCCGTCAACTCCATCACTGGGGGGTAAGTATGCACACACTGAAAAAAAAAAAAAATTTTAAGTAGGCACACACTGAACTTTTGGTGTCAATGGTAGAATAAAAGGTAAAAGAGTTTCATTCATTTTTTAAATTTGTGATGGGGTGTTAAGTAGATTACCTCCCATGCGATCAGAGCCCTGTCGCAGCGTTGTGTTACTAAATTGGGACACACCTGCAAATTGTGCAATGCTCTGTTTCCTTGGGTGGTGGTCGAAAGCCCTTCATTGCATACACTTTGCCTTCATGGTGAAATGTACATGCCAAAGCTCTATCAGGCTAGAGGTAGAAACTCTGCTGAGAGTCTGGAAGTAATTATAGCTGCTAGTATGTACTTAGAAGGAGGAAAAGGTGAGCGAGCATGTGTGCCTGACCTGATTTCGTGATGGAATGCGAAATCTAGTAGGGGCAGTTTGTGTTCAGAACACTGAATGCAAGAGGGTTGAAGGAGTGAAGTGAGTTGTGTGCTTTGAGGGAGGGGGGGTGGGGGCAGAAGACAGACAGAGATAACAGTGATGGCACAGGAGGTTTGGTTCCAGAGACCTGCTGTCAGCCCAGTCAGTGTTGGATGACTCTACCCAGGGGACCATGGGGAAACCACCCCAACCCTGCCAACCAGTATGAGCTGGGCCGCTATGGGTGAGTGAGTCAGGTTGTTGTTTCCTCTCTTTTGTCTGTATTTAACTGTCCCTCTCTGTCTACCTGGTCTGTCTCGTCGTCTGTCTGTCTGTTTTCTCTTCTCGTCTGTCTGTCTGTTCTGTCTGCTCTCTCTTCTTCTCTCTCTCTTCTCTCTCTCTTTCTCACTTCCCTCTCTGTCTCTTGTCTCTCTGTCTCTTCTGTCTCTGCTGTCTGTCTGTCTCTCCCTCTCCTCTCTCTCTGTCTTCTGTCTGTCTCTGTCTCTCTCTCTCTCTTCTCTGTCTTCTCTCTTTCTCTCTCTCTCTCTCTCTCTCTCTCTCTCTCTCTCTCTCTCTCTCTCTCTCTCTCTCTCTCTCTCCTCTCTCTCTTCTCCCTCTCTCTCCCTCCCTCCCAACGGGTTTTTTGTTCTCTCTCCTCCCCCCCCTCCTCCCCTAAACCATTTAGGTAGCCACATATCATTCCAACTTTGAGGACGGTGTCTAAACATAACACCTGTATGCATGAATTTTTATTTTTTAATGTTGCATTCATTCCTACCGGCATGAAAATAGCCTTGCTCTTGTGAAAGGCGGAATGGGTTTTTTGGTTTGTTTTGGGGTTTTTTTAACAGGTTTTTTAATATGTTTTATTTTTTGAGGATAGTGGAATAAGCACTCATGCACTTTTTTTTTTTTTTTTTTGCATCCAGTTCCCCGTGTGCATGTGATTTTGGTAAACTGTCACCATCTTTTTTTTTGTTTCGTTTGGTTCAGAATGGGGGAGTTTGGTCAGTACGTGATGTGGTGGGCCGGCCCTACATGTGGGCCCAGTGGCTAGGGGGGCTCCAGTTCCTGGACTCCCCGGACGGTGACGGGGGTTCGAACCCGCCACGCCTCCCCTCTACCTGTGGGGGCCACCTGAGCGTGCGGGCCAAGACGTCGGTCAGCGCCACCTACATGCAGCAGACCATCAAACGTCTGCGTCAGCGCCTCAAGGCACGGCTGGGGCTGCTGCAGCAACTCATCTCTCTGGGTGAATGGGGGGGGGGAGTGAGGGGGAGGGGGGGAGGGTTGTGTGAGTGTGTTTGGGGAGGGGTGGGGCAGTGGGTGTGTATTTGTGTGTGTGTGTGTTGGGGAGGGTGTGGGTGTTTGTGTGTGTTTGTGTGTGTTTTGCGGCGTTTGTTTGGGGAGGGGGTGGGTATGTGTGTCTGTGTGCATGCGTTTCGTGCGTGGTGCGTGTGTGGTGTATTTAGGGGGGGGGTGGGGGGTTTGTGTGTGCGTGTGTGTGTGTGTGTGTGTGTGTATTTAGGGGAGTGGGTGTGTGTGTGTGTGCGTTTGTGTGTGTGCGTTTGTTTCTTTGGGGTGGGTGGTGTGTGTGTGTGTGTGTGTTGTGTGTGTGTGGTGTGTGTGTGTGTGTGTGTGTGTGTGTGTGTGTGTGTGTGGTTGTTGTTGTTGTTTAACGTCAGTTCACTCCAAGTGATATTACAAAATGTGTGTGTGTGTGTGTTTATTATTATTTATTATTTATACCACTTTATGTCACAGCAGATTTTTGTGCATGAAATTCGGGCTGCTCTCCTTAGGGAAAGTGCATTGCCACAAGTGCAGCACCTACCCTTTTTTTTTTCTTTTTCCTGTCTGCAGTTTGAGAACACCCCTCTTTCTGCGTTCTGCGTGTGTTCGCAAATGGGACGTCAGTTTATACCTAAACGTCGGATGTCGGTTTATTCCTTTTTACCTAAAGGACTTTTTTGGTGGAGTGGAGTCTCTTTTTTGGGGGGGGGGGGGGGGGGGGGTTGAGTGGAAGTCAGCACTGATGTTAACTCCAGGGGGCACCCAAAAAAAAAAAAAAATCCCCTCTGATGGCACGCGTGGCGCTCTGTTGCAGAGAAAGGGATCGTTCCCGTCACCAATCCCCTGTTGAAGAGGTTCCCACCAAGGTGGTGTCTCGCCTGTTGTCGTGGAAACGGGTGACCTACAGCGACCTTGAGGTGCTGCCTCACGCCCGCAGGCTGCTGGACAACGGCTTTGTCAGTCGCAACGACCTGATCTTCTGCACCCTGCTGGAGAGGGGGTCAGGTGAGGGAGTGGATTGGATTGGATTGGATTGATTCTTTTATATCGAGGATAATGGAATAAGCACTCTTGTGCTTTTTTACGTCCAGTCCCGTGTGTATGCAGTTTTGTAAATCCTGTCATCTGTTCCCACCGGCACACGATGGCCTACTCTTATGAAAAGCGGAACAGGATTTAACGTGTGCGCAAGATGTTGTGCATACGTGCGTTTGCACACGGGGCCTCGGTTTAAAGTCTCGTTCGAAGGACTTTTGGGGGAGAGTGGAGTCAGCACTGATGTTAACTCCAGGAGAAAAATCTCCTTGACTGGATTCGAACCCGGGTCGTCAAATTGCCAGCGCATGGGAGGGAGGGGGTAAAGGAGGGATTGCCTGTCTGTGTGTTAATACTGCAGGATGTTGGATGGTAATATATATATATATATACACCACTTTATGTCACAGCAGATTTCTCTGCGTGAAATTCAGGCTGCTCTCCCCGGGGAGAGCGCGTCGCCACAAGTGCAGCGCCTACCCATTTTTTTTTTTTCCTCAGGGATGGTGTCTAAACACGACACCTGTGTGCATGCTGGTTTTTTTATATATAATTTTGTCATCTGCTCCTACCGACACATGGTGGCCTGCTCTTCCGAAAGGCCATCGTGTGCCGGTAGGAGCGGATGACAAAATGTTGTTGATGTTGTGCGTTACCCAGCTTAACACTCTGGGGGTCATTCACCCAGTATGTGCACTCTTGTACTCACTCACTCATCCCACCTGGGAATCACTCACTGTGAGATAGGAAGTAGACTGGATGAGAAGTTTGCGTGTGTGACTGTTTTCAGGTACCTCGCCATATAGGCAGCCATACTCTGACTTCAGAGGATTTTTTTCCTTTAACCTTTAGCACCCTGTGTTCTTTGGTGACCGCTTTCCTCTCTCCCTGCATTCTTTTTCCGGTTACCAAAAACTGAGAGCACCTACTTGTTTAGAACCTTTATAAAAGTGGATGAATTTAATGTAGAGACTTGATATTTTGTATATTAATAAAAGAATGGATGAGGAATGTTTTCATATAAGGCAATATGTTCTGCATGCATGTTTTGACGTTAAAAAAAAACAACAGACATAAAAACAAAAACCGGAACCGTGTTGACTTACTATTTTTTCACTTTGAATGGAGTTTTTGTGTGCTATCTACCAAACTGTTGTACTTCAGTCACTAATAAAGTGATTATGTCGTCTTTTAGAAGTAAACAAAACAGTTATTCCTTATAAATAGCACAAAGTTATCTCCTATTGGACCAAATGTTTCGTCGGAGTCGATCCGCGAAAAGTTTCATGGCGATTACGAAAATCGTCTTCGCGATCATTTTTTACCGGACTGTGGCACTTCAGTCAGTCTCAAAGTGATAATTTTATCGGTTATAAACAAATAAACACTTTTCTTCAGAAATACATCAGGCATCTCATTTCGACCAAATTTCATGATACGGCCAGCGACAATATTTACGGCCCCCTTGGTACATCGTTATTCGCGATCATCATCGATCTCACTTGAAACACTATTACTGTGACCTAGATCACTTACGTCACTTCAAGTCTATTTTAACAAGTTTGAGCTTCAATCATTTTCTAAGTCAGATTCGATGGATATTTCCAGCAAATCGTTCCGAATCGGTGTCCGCCATTTTGGTGATGGACAAATCCGAAGTTGATTTTTATTTTTCAAAATTCACTGTGCGTGTTGTGTTGAGAAAATGCAAATGGCTGCCAGCAGAGGAAACTCTAGCCTCGTTTTGAATCGATAGTGACGTCTATTGCTATTAATAGTAAGGAATCTCAGCAATGAAACGCGAAGTTTAAACACCTATGTTCGGCGACACAGTGCGCCTGCAGATGCAAGGGAAATATTCGTTCGGCGACACGTGCGCCTGCAGGCGTGCTATAAGGTTTAAAAGGGGAGTACGGGTTGTTATGTTTCAAGCTTGACATGCTGAAGGCAACCTACACAATATTTTACAACATAAGAAAGGTTTAATGTAGGCCTTGGCACTTAGCTAACAATTAATAGATTTGGCGAATTCGTATGTACACACACTCACACATGCACTGGTGTACGAAATGGTGTATGTTACTGTGTGCCTGTTACTGTGTGCCTGTCTTGTGTGCTTGCATGCATGTCCATGTGTGTGTGTGTGTGTGTTGTGTGTGTGTGTGTGTGTGTGTGTGTATCTATATTACATGGGTGTATATGTGAGAAGAGGTGTGTGTTGTGTGTATTATATTAATTATATATATATATATATTATATTATATATATATATATTATATATATATATATATATATATATATATATATATATATATATATATATCTACATGGGTGTATATGTGAGAAGCGTGTGTGTGTATATTTATATATGTATATCTATCTACATGGGTGTATATGTGAGGTGTGTGTGTGTGTTATAAATATATGTATATATCTTTAGCTATCTACCTGGGTGTATATATATGTGAGGCGGGGTGTGTGTGTATATATTATATCTATATATCTCCATGTGTGTATATATATACAATATGTGATGCATGGTGTGTGTGTGTGTGTGCAGCGCGGCTGGTTGCCCATGTGGTGGTCAGTGTGGACTACCCCCAGGTGGCCCCCCTCTTCCTCACCAGCATCGCCTGGCAGTCACACAGGACCGCCCTCACAGACATCCACATCAAGGTACAGGGGGGGTACATACACTGGTTCATCATTATTATCATCACTATCATCCTCATCGTCCGATAGCCCTGATATGGCCTATGTGGTCGGCGGGGCTATAAGCAACATCATTGGATCCTCATCGTCCAAAGAATTTAGCTACTTGTTTATAGTGTCAAATTAAAATCATCACTATCATCAAGGAATTTAACTATTGTTTATAGTGTAATTTTTTTATAGTGTAAATTAAATCATCACTATCATCAAGGAATTTAACTACTTGTTTATAGTGTAAAACTAAAATCATCACTATCATTCAAGGAATTTAACTACTTGTTTATAGTGTAATTTTTGTGTGTGTGTGTGTAAAATTAAAATCATCACTATTATCCAAGGAATTTAGCTACTTGTTTATAGTGTCAAATTCAAATGATCACTTATCATCCAAGGGATTTAAAATTAAAATTATCACTCTCACCATCAGCACTATCATCATCATCATATCATCATCATCACTATCATCATCATATCATCATCATCATCATCATCATATCATCCTCATCATCCTCATTCTCTTCCTCATGGTGTTGTTGCTATCAGGAGTTGGAGGAGGAGGTGAACCTGTACTATGAGGAGCTGGTGGTGGACAGAAGTCAGGACCAGCTGCTGTCTGCACAGATCCTGCGTCTCCTCGTCGACTTTGACGTCTACCTGGAGACAGAGGTCCTCGATGTGTCCGCCCCTGTGGAGATCCCCAAAGAGAAGGTCATCCCTCGCGTCTACAGGTCAGTGGGCGTGCATGTGCGCATACACGCATGCATGTGCTCTCACACACATGCACACTTGTGCAGGCACGCATGCATGCGCGCGCACACACACACACACACAAATCCAATCCAATGATGTTGCATAGAGCCCCGCCGACCGCACAGGCCATATCGGAGGTGTCACCTTGTCATATTTTAAAACTCGTATTAAAACTGTGTGACTATATACAGTTTAAAACGGGTTATAAAACCAACTTGACTGTCCTTGCTTGTATCTACACCCTGGTCAACCATAAGGGTCAGCCCAGGACCGCCACACACTCACACACACACACACACACACACACACACACACACACACACACACACACAACACAAACAAAAGTAGACAAAGTGGTTTGGTTTTTTTTTTTTTCTCTCTCTCTCTCTGTGTCTCTCTCTCTCTCTCTCTCCTCTCATGGTGCCCAAATCCAGCATAACTCAGTCAAGGGCCCAGTGCTAGAAGTAGCGTGCCCTTTCCTTTTACCCAGTCCAATGGGTCAGTTCTTGCTTCTTTTTTTTTTTCTTCAGTTCCTCCAATATATACATTACCAAAGTGTTGATTTTTTGGGGGGATGTACACTTCCCTTTGGAGTCAAGCATCTTTTGCTTTGTGTTCTCAATACTTCATCTTGGGGGTTGGGGGGGGGGAGGGGGGAAAAATATCCAAATGTATTATTGAGGAAAAAGTAGAGGAGGAAAAAAACAAGTGCAGGTAACACTTTATTAAAAATATAGATGCATGTGGTACATGCTGGTATTAAAGCAGGTGGTAATCACTATATTAAAATGTAATTACGCATATATTGTATATTATTTTGATATAAGAAATATGTTTTGCAGAGGGCCAGTATGCTTCTATGATTTTGGGGAGAAAAAGACCAACATTGTTGGAGCAAGTGTAGGCTGATAGAACACAAAATAATGTACATTTTAGAAATACACCGAGGAGAAGGCCTGTACCCTTCTATAATTTTTTTCAGGGACGGGAGACAAAATTGATTGAACAAGAGTAAAATACTGGAACATGATATGTTAGTATAATTTTTTAATATATATATATATATATATATATTATATATATATATATTGCAGAGGGTCTGTATACTTCTGTTGTTGTTTTTATATAAAAAAAAAGGGGGGAGGGGTTGAGAATTGTTGAAATAAGTGCATAAAATATCCCAACATAAGTATACATTTGGAAATAACTGTTTGTTGCAGAGGGCCAGGTCGCAGCAAGCCCTACAAGTACGTTCCAGAGCTGGGGGTGTTCACCCAGAGATAGGGACACCACACACAGAGATAGGGACATCAGGGTCAGTGTCAAGGAAGCCTGAAGATCGTCGTCTCCTCCTCCTCATCTCCTTCAGTCAACTTCATTGCATTCTTCTTCTACAGCACTGAGACATCTTTGTTCATGTACTCCGTGGGTGGAGTGTGGGAAAGATCTTTTTATACACACACACACACACACACACACACACACACACACACACACACACACACACACACACATGTATATTCATCTAATTCTCACAGTTGTGGAAAGAAAGATTTTGAATTTATTTACTTCTAGTACTGTTACACACACACACACACACACACACACACACACACACACACACACACACACACACACACACACACACACACACACATTCATCTAATTCTGACAGTTGTGAAAAGAAAGATTTTTAATTTTTTGACTTCTTCCTCTGTCACACACACACACACACACACACACACACACACACACACACACACACACACACACACACACACACACACATGCAAACACACAAAAGTACGGAGAAATTTTTAGGTGAAAGAACCTATTGTAGGAAGAAAAGCATTTGCTTGGCATCTGTCCATGCTGTCTCATGTATGCCACAATGTAAAGATCAGCAAAATCTGTTTATCAGCCAATGCGTCATTGGAATAATTATGTGTTCATGCATTTGTAAATAACATCCATGCATTTGTAAATAAAAGTTTACAGTTTCCATGAGAAAAGTTTTGTTATAGTTTGTGTGTGTCTGTGTTTCTTGTTGATTTGTGGGGACGGGATAGCCTGGTTGGTTAGAGGGTTTGCGCATTGCGCTTTGGATCTGCTGACCAGGGTTCGAATCTTGTTCAAGGGGATATTTTCCCCTGGAGTTAACATCAGGGCTGACTCCACTCCCCCCAAAAGTCCTTCAGATAAGACTATAAAATGAGGCCTCCTGCGCAAATGCATGCAGAACATTAAAAACGTGTTCCACCTTCCAGAAGAGTAGTCTATTTCATGCCAGTATTGAGTAAAAACAAATAACACTTTTTTCGTTATCTTTTTTTTTCATTTTTAGTTACAAGGTTCACCAATGGTGAGATTTTCATTTTTGTATAGTTGACCATTTTGCCCACCTTGAAGGTAGCTGCATTCCAACATCAGGGATGCATGCCGGGTATGTTTGTGTTACTGTAACCTTCCGGATGCTGACATGAATTACAGGATTTTTATATGCGCATATTTCGACCTTATGCATATGTATATGCTTGAAGAGAACTAAGGCTCTGGCAGGTCTGCACTTGAAGTTGACTTGGGAGATGTAAAAAATCCCCACCCTTAATTCACCAGATTCAAACCCAAGACTTTGTGGATCCATTGAATTGAAGTTGAAGAGTCTTAACTACTCGTCTATCAACAACACTTTTTTTTTTAAATGCATACACACAGGTGTCATGTTTAGACATCATCCTTCAAGTTGGAATACTGCTACTTAAATGGTTGGGGGGGGGGGGGGGACTGACGCATACACAAAAATCCCACCATTAGTAAAGCCTTCTAGCTCTAGCCAAGACCCACACACACACACACACACAAATCTGCTACCAGTATGTTCTTCCTACAGACATCATGAATTATCATTTATGGACAGTGTATTCTCATTCAGATGAGACTATAAACCAAAGCCCTGTGTGTGAACACACGCAAAAGATTTTGCTCAAACCTGTTCCGCCTTTTGGAAGAGCAGGCCATTGTTTTGCCGTAGGAGGGGATGACAACAAAATGAAAAACCGGCACGCACACAGGTGTCATGTTTAGACACTATCCCTAAGAAAAAATCAGAGAGTTGGAGTCCCCAGGGTGGTAGACTAGATAGCAATGTTCTGGTGGCTCCTGCGATGACACTGGAACCATTCGTATCGGCAGTTGCCTTTCCAATGGACCATTCCAGCAACGTGGAGAGGGGGGTTCTGCTGCATGGGTAACAGCGTGTAGCGTGCCCTCAATATACTTACTTTCCCAGGCTTTGCTTTTAGAGCCTAGAGTACAACTCCATAGTCTTCCAAATATGGCAGATGCCTACTACTACTACTACGAGGTTTTACAGTCGAGGGGATTTTTTCCCCTGGAGTTAAAATCAGTGCTGACTCCACCCCCCCCAAAAGTCCTTCCGATGGGACTGTAAACCAAGGCCCAGTGTGTGAACACACGCAGATCATCTTGCCCACATGTTAAATCCTGTTCCGCTTTTCGTAAGAGTAGGCCATCATGTGCTGGTGAGAACAGATGACAAGATTTACAAAAACTGTGCACACACGGGGACTGGATGTAAAAAGCACACGAGTGCTTATTCCATTATCCTCGATATAAAAGAATAAATAAATAGATAAATGCCACAGGATTCGGTGATGTCAGTGAGAGAAGCTGGTGGTCTGCCAAAATTCTGTAGGAAAAAAGCCACTCTGATAGGGAAACAAATACACTTGCAGACAGGAAAAGAAGAGAGAAAAAAACGGGTAGACACTGCTCTTGTAATGATGCGCTCTCCTCGTGGGAGAGCAGCTTGAATTTCATGCAGAGAAATCTGCCTTGACTTAAAGTGGTATACAATGAAAAAAAATCTCACCATTGGTGCATCTGGGAGCTCTAGTTGAGGATCACAGAAAAAAAAAGGACGGGATAGCTCAGTGGTCAGAGCACTTGCTTTCCCCCAGCTACGGTTAAGCAGCATCGAGCGTGGTTACCAAGCGGATGGGTGACCATTTGTGCACCTTGGCTTCAGTACAGTCCCCAAGTTCACCCAGCTGTAAACGGGTACCTGCCCTCTTTAGGGTCAGGGAAGTAAAGCAGCGAGGGATAGGAGATGGGCGCGCGCCCTCAATATGCTGGCCCCTAGAGAAGCTGAGGTCTCTGACGCCTCGCTCCCCTACTACCACGTAGGTTATGGGACACCTTTACCTTTTTATACCAACAGTCAGAAGGAAGATTCAGTACCAGGGGTCAGAACTTGGAACTCCCCTTGTCTCAACACCTCAAGGGAGACTCGAACCGGTGTGTTTTCCGTTACCACCAGATCAGGAATACACTGTGGTGTCATTAAGTGGTTCTCTTGTCCCTAAGTGGATAAAGTTCAACTGTACGAACCCGGTCCAAAAGTAACTGGAAATCATTTTTAAAACTGTTGAGTGCATCGTTTGATATCAAAACGGATGAAAACGACTAGAATTAATGGCAATGGCAGTATATCAATCAGATTCAGATTTAAGTCGAAAAAAGTTAATTTCATCAAATGTCTTTGTATTGCTCTTGTTTGAGAAACTATGCTGATTTTTTTTTCCCGTTCCTCGGCTAAGCTCCGAAGTTTACCAATTGTAAGATTTATTTTTACACACACAGCCGAGGTTGCCCACCATTTAGGTAGCAGCATTCCGATTTCGGGGAGTGTATTGATAGAAAACAGTGGGCTAGCGTTTTAAAAACAAATTTCGGTTATTTTTGGACCGGTTTCGCACATTTGAATGTCTTGATCCACTTAACGACGAGGAAACCACTTAAGGACACCACATAGTTACTTGCACCACTTAGGGACACGGGATAGCCTAGTGGTTAGAATATTGCGCTAGCACTCTGAACCCGGGTTCGAATCCCGTTCAAGGGGATTTTTGCCGTGGAGTTAACATCAGTGCAGATCCAATCCTCCCAAAAGTCTTATGGATGAGAGTAAAGACTTTAAACAGAGGTCCTGTGTGCGAACCATGCAAAACATCTTGCGCACACGTTAAATCTTATTCCGTTTTACAAAAGAGTGTAGGCCATTGTGTGTCAGTGGGAACTGATGACAAAAATTTACAAAACCACATACACACGGGGACTGGATGTAAAAAAAAAAGCATATGAGTGCTTCTTCCGTTATCCTCGATATAAAAGAATAAATAAATAAACAAATAGATCATCTGAATGTGATATTCTACCCCATTCCTAGTCTTACATACCGCAGTAAAAGCACCATCGTTTTTTTTTTTTTTTTTTTTTATTGTCTCTCTTTTTTCCCCCACCCTTTTTCTTACCATTTCTCTCTCTCTCTCTCTCTCTCTCTCTCTCTCTCTCTCTCTCTCTCTCTCTCTCTCTCTCTTCTCTCCCGAATTTTTATCAATAGAGGCAGTGGAATGATCTGTCCTCTTTTGATGCTAATACTCTTTGGTATGCTCTTGTTGTGATTCGCCAGGTCGATTCTTTTGTGAGAGGGCTGCATAATATTTTCAGGGGTGGGGTGAGGGGGTCGACCTTGTCCCCTGATTTGGGACTACTTTCTTGACCTACAGGGTCTAGTCATTTCAATTCAGCGCTCCCATCAATTTCACGGTCTTCAGCTGTGTGAATGAATATTGCCTTTTTTATCTTGTCCTTGCTGTTGTTGTTGTTGTTATCTTTTCTTTCTTCTTCTTTTTTTGTGTGAGGAGTGGAGGAAGTTGATTACAAAATCTTTAATGGTGCCCGTCTCAAAGGTCTAGAAGATTACGTGAAGGTGAAGAAAGGTCTTTTCTTTTTCTTTTTTTTTAGAGGGTGGGGGTGGTATTTTTCCTCTTTTTCCTTTTTTTTTTTTTGGGGGGGGGGGGGGGGGGGGAGGGGAGGATGGTGAAAATGTTTTTCTTTCTTACTTTTAAAAATAAACTCCAGTTACATTCAATCCTCCAGGGGAAAGGGGGGGGGGGGGGGCTTATATAGGTTTGTGGTTAGAGCCTTGAGTTCGCAATTTGACTGTACGAGTTCGAGCCCTCATCGAGGCAATGCAAGTGCGTTTTCCTGCTGAGTATATAGATTATGGTGTAAAATGTATTCCTCAGATTATCTGACCAGCATCAAAATACATTGTATTTATTTATTTATTCATTTATTTATTTATTTATTAAATTTATTTATTTCATTCTTTTATGTCAAGGATAATGGAATAAGCGTTCATGTGCTTTTTTACATCCAGTCCCCGTGTGTATGCAGTTTGTAAATCTTGTCAGCTGTTCCCACCAGCACATGATGGCCTACTCTTACGAAAAGCAGAACAGGATTTAACGTGTGCGCAAGATGTTCTGCGTGCGTTCGCACACGGGGCCTCGATTTATAGTCTCATCCGAAGGACTTTGGGGGAGAGTGGAGTCAGCACTGAGGAAAATTCCCCTTGAACGGGAATCGAACTCCGGTCGTCAAATTGCCAGTGCGATGTTCTGACCACTAGGCTATCCCGTCCCCCATTAGATGAGCTAGGGTTGAATGGGATGTGGTTGAATCAACAAAATATTGAATGCAGTAAGTGTTGGTTTAAAAACCAGAATCAAGCAATGCTTATGTGACGCGTTTATTCCTAAGTGGTACACGGTAGTAAATACAGAAGACATTTATACAAATCATATAATGTTTAAAACACAATTTTGTGTTGAAAAATATTTACTCGTATTGCCATCCAATGTTTGTGCTTGATTTGCCCAGTTTCGGACAAATAACAACAATTTGCCGATCAATATCCTACGTTTTGAGGGAATGCAAAGAAATGAAAGATGCTGTATAAAATGCAATAGCGGTAATATTGGTGACAAATTTTATTACCTTTTTATTTGTCCAATGTTTAACGAAACTCATAAAAAATGTTTACCAAAATATTACGCTAAACATCCAAACACTTTAAAGTATAAACAACTCTTTTCTTCATCAAATAAAAGTCTCTGCTCAATGTTGTTAGGTGTTGAGATTTGTGCATCTGCGACCGTTTTTTGCCCACCATTAAGGTAGCCGCATTCCGACTTTGGAATAGACCACTGTTATCTCGTTCACGGTCTGTACAATCATAATTATCTTATTGCCCCACCGACCATAGAGGCCATAATTATCTCAAGACTCAAGAATACTTTAATGTCTCAAGTAGAAAAATTATGAGTGGCATTTTAAAATCACAATTACACAGAATACATTATCAAACAATACAGACTAAGAAGTAACACAGTATCTTAAAAGCCGACAATACCCTATGTCACACACACACACACACACACACACACACACACACACACACACACACACACACCACACACACACCACACACCCCCACACACACAAGCGCGCGCACGCGCACGCGCACGCGTACACGCACACACAAGCAATGGTTAAGAGTAACAAAACAAAATTATAACACAATGTGTTTTTAAACACATCTCATGAAATATCTCACCGATGTATAAATGCATATATCACCAGTATAAGTATTTTACATTTAAAAAAAACAAACATAAACACATTTTTATATAATAATTTTTAAAAATTCAACACTTTCTCTCCTTCACTCATCGCAGCTGACATTTCTTCATTTGACTGGTTAAAAAGTCTGTCCCGAGCCTAAGGCTCATCAGGCCGGTGCTTGTCCCGGTTTCTGTGGCGTTAAGCGACTGAGAGTCATAGACTCCCCCCTGGATAGGACGCCAGTCTATCGCAGGGTTAACCCCCAACACAAGGTTGGTACCCCTTTTACACCTGGGTGGGGTGAGAAAATAGCCGTAAAGTGCCTTTTCCAAGGGCACAACGCCATAGCCGAAAGCTGGGATCGAACCCGCAACCTTTAGATTACGAGTTCAACCCCCTAACCACTAGGCTACAGCGGCGGCATTTGACTGGTACTTAAGGTAAAATCTGGGATTAGTTGAAATTCTTGTCTCATCTAGCTGCAATCGGGAACCTGATGACTGCGCACATGAACACCTGTGAATGCAAAGTCAGGTAGTTTAAAATTATGAGAAATATGAATCCATGCCGTGATATGTCATGCAAGCTTAAAGTCCGCGTACTCTACGCCGTACGTTCATGTAGAGATGATTAAAAAGAAATTGCAGGTGTTAGTTTTTTGACAGGTAAAAATGTGACCTGTCACGTACATAATGGTATCAACTGTGTTAATAGGTTATTAGCACTATGAGGGGAATGTGATGATTCATTGACCAAACAAACAAAAAGAAAAAGAAGAATTAAGTCATCATAAAAATTAATTAAGTTGCTTAGAGGACGGGATAGCTCAGTGGTCTGTGCACTGGCTTTCCCGAAGCTAAGGTCAAGCAGCATTGAGTGTGGTTACCAATTAGATGGGTGACCGCCTGCGCGCCTTGGCTTCAGTACAGTTCCCCAGTTCACCCAGCTGTATATGGGTGCCTGCCCTCTTTAGGGTCAGGGAAGGTAAAGCAGCGAGGGAGAGGAGATGGGCGCCGCCCTCAATATGCTGGCCCCTAGAGAAGCTGAGGTCTCTGACCCTGGCTCCCCTACGACCGCTTAGGTTGTGGAACACCTTTACCTTTTTACCTTTTACATTGTCAGTATTTTGAGATTCTCTCTGTCTCTGTCTCTCTCTGTGTCTGTCTGTCTGTCTGTCTGTCTGTCTGTCTGTCTGTCTCTCTCTTTCTGTCTGTCTGCATGTCTGTCTGTCTCTCTCTGCTATGTCTGTCTGTCTCTCTCTGTTTGTCTGTCTGTCTGTCTGTCTCTTTCTGTGTGTGTGTGTGTGTGTGTTGGTGTGTGTGTGTTGTGTGTGTGTGTGTGTGTGTGTGTGTCTCTCTCTCTCTCTCTCTCTCTTCTCTCTCTCTCTCTCTCTCTCTCTCTCTCTCTTCTCTCTCTTTCTGTCTGTCTGTATGTCTGTCTGTCTGTCTACCTGTCTGTCTGTCTGTCTGTCTGTCTGTCTGTCTGTCTGTCTCTTCTCGTCTCTGTCTCTCTTGTCTCTCTCGTCTCTCTGTCTCTCTTCTCTCTCTCTCTCTCTCTCTCTCTCTCTCTCTCTCTACTCTCTCTCTCTCTCTCCTGCCCATGATATAAATTATATCCTTTTCTCCATCTCTTTCATCTCGGCAGTTCTCCAATAATACAACAAAAACTAGCGGACCAAAGTTTTTCTCGCAAAGTTCCTCCTCCTCCTCCACCCAGAAAGAAAAGAGAATGGTCGTGATGGCCAGTGAATTGTTTCTGTACTAAATCACTTGTGGCTGTCTTCTACTCCTTTACTGTATCAGGGTTTGTCTTTTCATGTACAACTATCGGTACTTTAGCCTTGTCCAGTGGGCGCCGGACGGTGCTTACATTAAAACAAAAACGGTGCTTACATCAAGGTGACTGACACTCGTGCAAATACTATTTGCACACACGCTACCACACACACCACAGGTGGTGGGCAGTCATGGTCATGGCTTGCTTCCCAAGTCAAGTTAAGCATGTCGAGCGGGGTTACCGTATGTATGGGTGACCGTTTGCGGCTTTGCTTCAGTACAGTCCCCACAGTTCACTCAGTTTGTCAATGGTACTGCCTCTTTAAGGTCAGGGAAGTAAGCACGAGGAGAGAGAGGCGAGCCTAACATGTGGCCTTAGAGAAGCTGAGGTCTCTGATGTGCTCCAACGACGCCTAGATATGGGGTCACAAGATACATGTATGTATGTAGATGTATGTATGTATGTATGTATGTATGTATGTATGTAGTAGTATGTAGGTAGGTAGGTAGGTAGGAGTAGGTAAGGTAAGAGTAGGTAGAGTAGGTAGCAGTATGAGGAGACAGATAGACAGATAGACAGACAGGCAGGCAGGCAGCAGGCAGGCAGGCAGGCAGACAGACAGGCAGAGACAGACAGACAGGCAGACAATGCACCAGGCAGGAGAAGGGATTCGATGTCTGCGTGTGTCTGAATAATTCACCACCTACATTTTGTCAAAACTTATTTTGGGCACTCTCTCTCTCTCTCTCTCTCTCTCTCTCTCTCTCTCTCTCTCTCTCTCTCTCTCTCTCTCTCTCTCTCTCTCTCTCTCTCTTTTGTTTTTTTTTGTTTTTGTTTTTGTTTTTTTGCTAGATAGATGGCTTGATAAAAAAAGCAAATTTATTGCTTACTCAATGTACCATCTGGAAATAAAATTTTGATTTGATTTGATTTCATTTCATTTCATTATTCTCTCTGTCTCAAAAAAAAGAAAAAAAAAGAAAAAGAAAAAAAAGACAAATAAATAAACCAGCCGTCTTGACACAGTGGTGATCGCCTTGGCTTAGGGATTGGAGGGTAGCAGGTTCGAATCCTGGGCCATATGAATCGTGGGGATTTTCCGCTCTTCGGCCAGTTCCTGCCCAGAATGAGTTTATAATTGCTATGGGTTTATTTCTGGGGCGGGATAGCTAAGTGGTCCAGAGCACTCGCTTTCTCCCAAGTCAAGTTACGCAGAGTCGAGCGTGGTTACCAGTTAGATGGGTGACCGTTTGGCGCCTTGGCTTCAGTACAGTCCCTCCAGTTCACCCACCTGTAAATGGATACCTGCCCTCTTTAGGGTCAGGGAATGTAAAGCAGCGAGGGAGATGAGATGGGCACCGCTCTCAATATGCTGACCCCAAGAAAAGTTGAGGTCTCTGACGCCTTGTTCCCCAAGACCGCCTAGGTTATGGGACACTTTTACCTTTTACCTTTTACCTAAGGGCTCATTGGAAATTCTGAGACCTGACAGTCTAGCTTTATCCACTTTGCAGATGCGATTTTCAGAGTATTAATTGAATTACCGGACCAACCTGCAGGTGACTGTATCTCACGGACCCAGTTGACACCGGTATATAACTATTACGATAGGAAGCGTAGAGTACAGCTCTGCTAAATAGTCTCAAAGCACATGCACCCCCATCATTGCATCATCCTCATCGTCAGTAATCATCGGGCAGTTAAAAAAAAAAAGTCTTTGATTCTGTGGCCCTGTTGCTCTGGTCTCATGGGGACCTCAGTTTTGGTTTCCCCACACACTTCTGTAGCTGGGGTGAGCTTGCGTCAAAGTCCTCGGGGTTGGAGGTTCAGAGGAGGTCGTTGGAAGAATGTTGTGCTACCCCAGATTGGCAGTCTGGCTTCCCGACTGAGCTATCACTGTCGTTAGTAGATAACTTGGTAAGTGGCAT
Organism: Stramonita haemastoma; assembly: GCA_030674155.1. Classification (NCBI taxonomy): domain Eukaryota; kingdom Metazoa; phylum Mollusca; class Gastropoda; order Neogastropoda; family Muricidae; genus Stramonita; species Stramonita haemastoma. The sequence continues at coordinate 38,388,634 of CM060342.1, forward strand.
TATGCGTATGTTAGCTCAGAACAGGCACCACCCAACACCACCAAAGTGACCTGGCAGTAGTGCAGGGCCCCTCTGGCAGGTGGCCCAACGGTGGCCTGACATTGATAGGGTCTCTGTAGACTTCTAAACCTCCTGTGTGGCATAACGAATCTGGGTATGGTTTGGGCAGAGATAATATTGAATTGAGTGGCTTGGGAACAGGACAAAAATGTCATAGCAGATGAGGCAAGCCAAAAGAAAAAAACAACCACCAAGAATTAAACAAGAACAAGCAAACGAATAACCACCCCCCCACCCCCCCCCAAAAAAAAAAAGAAAAAGCCAAGCATGCAAGCAACCAACAAAAAACAAATACAAAAATATTCCTCCAAAAGAAAACAACACCACAAACAACAACAGCAACGCCAAAAAAGCAAGCAAACAAACAAAAATAACCCAACCCAAACCCAACCCCCACCAAAAAACAATCACATGCACACAAAGTAAAAACTAATTTTGCACCACCCCCTTCCAAAAACAGCAAAAAACAAACAAATGAAAAAACCAAAAACAATTACACAAGCAAAAAAACCACAAAAAACAACCCAAACCAACACCACACACACACACACACACACACACACACACACACACACACACACACACACACACACACACAACACACACCACACACACACACACAAACACACACACACACACACACACACACACAACAACAACACAGCAACAACAACAACAAACTAAACCCCAAAAATGTTGCTGTTTTTTGTACTCTTGCAAGGTCTTTCACCTCCCACACAAGACTAACCCTGACAAGTCGGCACTGAATTTTAAACAACAACGACTATGATGATGATACCGTATAAACTACGTATTATACACAGTTGTTCCACAACGTTCGTTCTGTTCATTTTCCGATACCGTCATTGTCCAAAAAATCGTTAGGCAAGATGGAAAGCAGGAAACAGATCCTGTAGTCGCGCGGATGGACGAGGCAAACTTGCTGCGCATGCGCCTTACTGGATGAGCAGGCAGACGACAGTTTAAAAGCAAATCCGCACCCACTTGAACCAGCAACTGGCACTTGATTGCAGAGGCAGAGAGTGTGCTTGTATTCATTCCCGTGAGTTTTCGCTGCGAAGATCTAACTGTGTGTTAGTTGGTTCTTCAGGAGAGGTAACCCATTAGTCTTTCGTCAGAGCTGAAGTGGTTTTATCGAGTTTTGTGACAATGATGAAGTCACTTGTTGCTGTTGCTGCTGTTCTACTTTCGTTTGCAGACATGGTGAATGGTAAGTAGGCTAAGTCTCACTATTAAGAAAGTGTGTTAAGTGGTTGTAATTGATCTATTCATGAAAAAGGCAGTGAGTGACTTATCCTTTGTGTGATGAAGAGTGGTTTGAGCGTTGTGCTTGAGATCTGACGGCCTGTGTTCGAGCCAGGCTCGAGCCACCGTTTAATTAAGGATGTTTTCTCCTGAAGTTTACATAGGTGCCAATTTACTCCCACAACAGTCCTTCGAATGAGACTGTAAACCAAGCTTCTGCGTGCGAACGCGTGCAGAACATCTTGCACATTCGAAAGCGTCGACAATTTGTGCCTGTAGGAACGGATGACATGATTCACAAAATCGCATGCACACGGAGAATGGATGTAGATCTAGAACAATTTAAACAGGCAAAACAAACACACGAGTCTTTTTACAATATCCTCGAAATAAAAGGTTTGTTTTTTTAATAAACAAAACGAGTTTGAACTGTTAAGTGGGTGTTTATCTGTTGATGAGAAAGGTGATACATGATTATTTATCTAGCTTCGTCTAGTTAAAATACTGTGATGTTCAAATGGCTCTGACGAGCTTATTGACAAATAAATGTGTGGAGTAGGAGTCTTCAGTTTTAACGTCTTTCCACTTTAAGTGGTATCAGACAATCAAAAGACAAATTAGAAAGTGTGTGTGTGGTGTGTGTGTGTGTGTGTGTGTGTGTGTGTGTGTGTGTGTGTGTGTGGTGTGCGTGCGCGCGCGCGTGTGTGAATACATCATAATAACAAATAGAATACGCTAAACAACATAAGTTAGTGATGATGCAAAAACAAAACCCCCCACAAAAAACTCAGCACTGTCAAAACTGAACATCATCTGAACAGATAAAAATATTTCACTCAACTCCAAGATCACTCCCTTGTCATATCCATATTCTTTATGCCTGTGTATTGTGGACCTTGACTGTTGATTTGGAGAGAAGAGTACAGGCGTTAGAGATGATATGCTTCCGGAGACTCCTTGGCATCTCCTACAGAGACCACATAAGCAACGAAGACATTCATAACAGAATTCAGCAAACCACTGGTCCCTACGAAAACCTTCTATCAATCGTAAAGAAGCGTAAACTTAAATGGTACGGGCATGTCACAAGATCAAAAGGACTTGCAAAAACAATACTGCAATGCTCCGTTGAAGGAGGAAGAAAAAGAGGCAGGCCAAGGAAGAGATGGGAGGACAACATCAGCGAATGAACAGGCCTAGAACTCAACCAAATTTTGAGAAAGGCAGAATAGAGGGATGAATGGAGGGAAGTGGTTGTCAAGTCTTCAGGGGTTCCCCCACGGTCGCCAGACTAAGGGATAGATAGAAGTGGACATGACGGCAGATTTACACCTTTCTTCATTTCCTCAAGTTTGATCTGTAATTTTTGAAGATCTTTATTATGTGTTATTTCATTGGTACAAAAGGAGGACTAGTATTCTGTTTTGGCTTGTGCTATGACCATGTTACAGCGTAGTTTGGCCCTTTTCTGTTTATCATGGTGAATTGGTGATTTGTCTTTTTGGAACATTTTATGCATTAAATGCCTTTTCCTTTACTGCTGCTTTGCAAGCATCTGTCCACCAAACATTTCCTGAATGTATATGTACTCTGGTTGGATTCACATTGGGAAAAGATAGATTGGCAGCTTGTAATAAATTGTGAAGTATTTTACAATACATTTCATCGTTGTCATCGGAATGTATGTTTTCTGAATTTTAAGAAAAAA
>CM060342.1:38396667-38406667 GCA_030674155.1 Stramonita haemastoma
AATTTGTCCCGGAACGTACGACTTAAGCATTGTTGTTTGTCGTTTGCTGAAGTTACCGACCGACTATGTTCGAAACCTGCGTGTGAACTGGTTTGTGGGGTCGTCCGAGGGATTTTGTAGGGGAAGGAAGAACTCGTTTCGCTTGTGTGTGGGAGAGGATTTTTGCTTTCCGGCTCGAGCAGAACGAAGACTGGGGTTGTGAGGCGGGTTCGGGTTACGTAAGCTAGATGTATGGCTGAATTTTCCCCCTGTATACTTTGATACTATACTAGGGGACGGGATATAGCTCAGTGCTTAGAGCGCTCGCTTTCCCCCAGTCAATGTTAAGCAGCGTCGGGCGTGGTTACCAATCCGGACAATTGGATGGGTGACCGTTTGCGCGCCTTGGTTTCAGTATGATTCCCCAAGTTCACCCAGCTGTAAATGGGTACCTGCCCTCTTTAGGGTCAGGGAATATAAAGCAGCGAGGGAGAGGAAATGGGCGCCGCCCTCAAAATGCTGCCCCCCCCCCCCCCCCCCCCCCTAGAGACACTGAGGTCTCTGACGCCTCGCTCCCCTACGACCCCACAGGTTATGGGACACCTTTACCTTTTATAGTTTTGAGATTACAAGGGCAAGGAAGAAAATCAGGCTTATGGTTTATTTATTATACTTTTTTTTATTATTTAAACATTGCTTGCATAGAGCTCCAGGGTACACCAGTGGTAAGATTTTGCGAATGCGACCATTTTTGCCCACCATTATGGTAGCCGCATTCCGACCTCGGGGATATATTTGTTCGAAAAGGATTGTTTTGTTATGATAATGTTTTTTTACACCCTGCCAAATTATTGTTGTTTTTTGTCGTTGTCGCTTTTGGTTTGATTATGTTGGGAGCATTCCATTAACTGTTAGCTTGTTGTTGCTCCTGATAGGTGTGTGTACGATCTTTTCTTTTCTTAATGAATATTTGCTTAACTCAAGGAAACCAGCGTAGTCTGTTTCGTATAGCTACCCCCCCCCCCCCCCCCCCCCTTCCCTTTCAACCACGTCTTTACCACGAAATGTACTTCCCCATAGGGATACCCGGGGCCAGTATCCCACCTTCTGGAATTTTGTTTGCTAGGAACTCTCTCTTTTTTATCCTCTCTTTGTTTCTGCCTTGTTTCTTTACTTTTTGTCGTCATCTTCTTGTCTGTTTTCTGCTTTCTTTGTCCATTCTCCTGCCTTTTTCTCCAGAAAGACTTAAAGGTCTCTCCCATGCTGAGGGGACGGGATAACCTACAGGTTACATTGCTTTTACCTACATTTACATTTACAGTTACCTACATTGCGCTCGCAATTTGACAACCCTGGTTCGATTCTCGGTCGAGGAGATTTTTCTCCTGGAGTTAACATCAGTGCCGACTCCACTCTCACCAAAAGTCCTTCTGATGAGACTATAAACCGAGGCCCCGTGTGCGAACGCACGCAGAACATCTTGCGCATACGTTAAATCCTGTTCCGCTTTTCGTAAGAGTAGGCCATTGTGTGCCGGTGGGAACAGATTATATTTACAAAATTGCATACACACGGGGACTGGATGTAAAAAAGCACATAAGTGCTTATTCCATTATCCTCGATATAAAAGAATTTTTTAAAATATTTTTTTAAAAGTCAGATTTGCTGGGCCGGACTTGTCAGGCGCGTAACGGCAGCGCAACGCAGTTTTGCTCATATGACATACAATGCAGTTGCTGTCGGAACGTTCGAAGAAGAATATATAAAATATATAATACGCGCTGGAAGTCTCGCAAATCTGCTTTGCGTGGAGGTTGGGTGTTTTGGGTTTTTTTTTCCCAGTTTATTCTACTACAATGCAAAAAAATCAAGCGGACTTAGATGCTGTTGTCATCCAGATACTTTTAGTTTCTGCAGTACACTGTTTTATGCTGCATCATCTTCGGTGATGCTTCTGTCCCCCTGCAGTTCCCCTGCACGCCGCTCATTCCAGTCTTCGCTTCAGCCATACCTCACGTCGTCATGTCGTATAATACTCCGTTCAGTCTGACAGAACAGCTATTTGGATAGGGAATCTAATTTGTTATCCATGTGGTTTTAAAGTTACGAGTCTCGAGAGTTTTTGTTACTGTTTTGTTGTTTGGTTTGGGGGGGGGGGGGGAGGGGGTGGAGGGGTATTGTTTTTTGTTCTCCTTCCTTGTTGAGAGCTCCTAGGTTTACAAATAGTAAGTTTACAAATTGTTAGATTTTGCATATGCAACCATTTACCCACCATTGAGGCTGCCGCATTCCGATATTGGGGATAGTGTCTTAACGCGACACCACAGTGCTTGCATTTTTTGATAAAAGCAAATGTCATCCGTTCCTACCAGTACAATGTGGCCTACTGTTCCAGAAGGCGGAAGAGGGTGTTTTTTGGGGTTTTTTTTTTTTTAAACATATGCGCAAGATGTTCTCCGTGCATTCGCACACGAGACTTCGGTTTATAGCCTCACCCAGAGTTTCGAGGGTAGTGGTAGGTTAAGCGTGCGTTAGATTTGAGCATGAAGCGACTGTTGTATTTCTTTTTTTTTTCTTTCTTTTTTGGAAAAGGTTGACAGCCCTGACCTGTCCTTGGTCGATGGGGTTATAAATAATAGGGGATGAAATAAAATCTGACTCTGCCCTACTCCCTTCGTGTGGACACACACGTGCAGAAGATTACATGTATAAGATCCCATAAGCTACGGCGGCAATTGAGGACCTCTGTTACGGAAACACCACTAGCATTAAAACAATTTGCGACCGCTTTAGATAAGCCGTTGTTGGTTGGTTAAGTATGTTTTAAGGGTATTTGTTGAAACGCAAACACACACACACACACAGAGCCAGGCCCGAGAGATAGTGACACCTGCTGTGTTGGGCAAGTTTAAAAAAAATCGGTATTAGTATTGGTGCACACACACACACACACACACACACACACACACACACACACACACACACACACACACACACACACACACACACACACACACACACACACCTACACACACACACACGCGCGCGCGCGCGCGCACCCACACACACACACAGAGCCAGGCCCGAGAGATACCGACACATGTTTGCGTGCGTGCGTGCGTGCGTGCGTGCGTGCTTGTGTGTGTGTGTGTGTGTGTGTGTGTGTGTGTGTGTGTTTGCACACAAATACTAATACCGAATTTTTTTTTACTTGGCCAACACAGCAGGTGCCAGTATCTCTTGGGCCTGGCTCTGTGTGTGTGTGTGTGTGTGTGTGTGTGTGTGTGTGTGTGTGTGTGCGTGCGTACGCGTGCGCGGGCATATATATATATATATATATATATATATATATATATATATATATATATATGTGTGTGTGTGTGTGTGTGTGTGTGTGAGTTTTCTTTGTGTGAGTTTTCTTTGTGTGCTGAAGACAAATAGGTCGATCACAAAATCAAATTAATACTGGAATGGTACCATGGTTTTGTCATGAACTCAACACAGTTCACCATCGTAAAGTTCTCTGTATTCCTTCCTCTTCCTCATCGAACACTCAGACAGCACCTGTTGTCTGTCATAGGAGCGAAATGCGTTACGCTGCCGTTAAGCGTCAAGCGTCAAGTCAGGCCCAGTGCATCCGAGTTCGGCATGGGACAGAATTGTTACCTTTCAGTTCTTTCTGGAGAATTAAAGGAAGGAGAATGGACACAGAAGGCAGAAAATAAACAAGGAGGAGGTGACAGGAAGAAAAAGAACGAAGCAGAAACAGAGAGAGGATTGAAAAGAGGGAATTCCTAGCACAGAATTTCCAGAGATGCTATGTATACTGACAGGTCCCCGGCATTTTCACCGGGGAATTTTTTATACTTAAATCCTAACGTGTCATAGCCCAACATTCCCTACTGGCGTGGTATTCTCACTGCCTCAGTCTGGCTCTGCGACTGAGCTATCACTGTCGTCAGTAAGGTTTAGTAGGTAGTGTACTACGTATGCTAGCTCAACACTGAACACCACCAAAGTGACCCAGCAGTAGTGCAAGGCCTTTTACGATTGGTGGCCCTGTGGCGACCTGATATTGGTACACTTCGTGTGGTCTTCTGACCTTGAGGATGCAACATGACAAATTTGGTTATGGCTGGGGCGGGGAGATAGGAGTGAGCGGTGTGGGAACAACAGGACAGGAACGTCGCAGATGATGAGGCAGAAAAATATATATATAGCCGAACGTGTGCTAACTTTGCGAGAAGTACAGAAAAAATAGGCAAGGGGATGTAGAAAAAGAAAAAAAGAACTGAAACTAAGGTCACAGTTTAACAGAGGAATTTTATTTTTTGAAACTCGCCTTTGTGAACAAGAACTGTTACAAACAGATTTTTTTTTTTTTGGAGGGGGGGGGGCTTTGGTTTAAATAACGTTTATGCAATAAACATCCCAGGAGTTGGAATACGGCTACCTTAATGATAGTTTAAACACACACACACACACACACACACACACACACACACACACACACACACACACACACACACACAACTCGGTGGCATACGCAAAATCTCACCAATTGTGAACTCCGGAACTCTAACCAGGGAATGAAAAAGAAAATTCAATAAATGATAAGAACTAAAGTCTGAGAACACAGAAGGGGAAAAAACATCAAACCATAGCTCAGTATAATCCCACCCGTGTGTCAGACTAGTAACACTTGGTGCAATTTGCGAACAATTGATCTTATTTATCTATCTATTTATTTATTTATTTATTTATTTATTTATTTGTTCTTTTATATCGAGGATAATAAAATAAGCACTCGTGTTTTTTCGTTGTTGTTGTTGTTTTGTTGTTGTTTTTTTACATCGATTGCCCATGTGAATGCAATTTTGTAAATCTTGTCATCTGTTCCACCGACACACGATGCTCTACTCTTACGAAAAGCGGAACAGGATTTAACGTGTGCGCAAGATGTTATGCGTGCGTTCGCACACGAGGCCTCGGTTTAAAGTTTCATCCGAAAGACTTTTGGGGCAGTGGAGTCAGCACTGATGTTAACTCCAGAGAAAAAAATCCTTTCGTACGGGTATCGAACCGGGGTCGTCAAATTGCGATCGCAATGTTCTGACCACTAGGCTGTCCCGTCCCCGAACAATAAGGCACCTAGCCTTCTCACAAAGCTTTTGTGTGTGTGTGTGTGTGTGTGTGTGTGTGTGTGTGTGTGTGTGTGTGTGTGTGTGTGTGTGTGTGTGTGTGTGTGTTCTTCTCACAAAGCTTTCACACGGTGTGTCATCAAGTTGAACGGATAAACGAGTGTAAGAATACCTATACAATTACATAAGTAATTCAATTAAAATAATTGAAAGTCAAAGTACAAGCATTTTTCACTTTCGCTCATGAATTCTTTATTGTTTTCTTCTTCCTTCTTCCTGTTTGAGCTTTTTTCTTTTTTCTTTTTCTCCGAGGGATGGGGTGAAGGGAGGGATGGTATGTGGTGTGTGTGTGTGTGTGTGTGTGTGTGTGTGTGTGTGTGTGTGTGTGTGTGTGTGTGTGTTGTGTTGTGTGTGTGTGCATGTATGTGTGTCTGTGTGACTGTCTGTCTGTCAGTCTGTCTGTCTGTGTCTGTGTGCGTCTGTGCGCGCGCGCGCGCGTGTGTGTGTATTTACACACACTTTCGCAAGTGTTACTGTAAGTGCATAATTATATGTGCAAATGTGTTTATATGTGTGTGTGGACGACAGGCCATCTTTCTTTTCATAGCGAGCGCGTACATACACACACACACACACACGCACGCACACGCACGCACGCACTCACGCACATATGTTCACACACGTTCGTACGCGCGCGCGCGCGCGCACGCACACACACACACACACACACACACACACACACACACACACACACACACACACACACACACACACACAACACACACTCAAACACATGTGTGTGTGAATGAGCGTGTGCATACATGTTTGAGTATGCGTGCGCGCTTGTGTGTGTTCGCGCGTTTATGACAAACAAAGATAGAAGCATAAAAGGTAGATTTTTGTAAGCACTTGATTTGTTTGTTTTGTAGTCCAAATCACATAATGTGCGTATATGGACGTTAGTTCAAAGACTGCAGAAGCGTACGTATGCCTGACCAATGTAAGTGCGAGCTTAGCGATTGTGTAATACGGAGTTGTTACTTTGGAACAAAGACCGCTATATAATTATTATCAAACGTTAACGGCAAAAACAAAGGAAGTATTATCTTACGGTGTGTAGCCTACTCGTATGTAATGTTCTCAGTGCACCAATAACCCGGACAAGGAAATTATACAACTGACGACAGAAGCAGTGAGGAAAACAGAACTGAACACACTAGTTCATATACGAAAGCGATCGGAGCAGCAATGTGCACTAGAGTTGAGTTGTTTAAATGATGATGATGATGATGATGATGATGATGATGATGATGATGATGATGATGATGATGATAGTAATAATAGTAATAATAATAACAACAATAATAATGATAATGATGATGATGATGATAATACATGGAATTCATATAGCGCTATGTCTTGGAAAAAAACAAATCAAGGCGCTTGCATTCGACCTATTCTTACACAAACAACCAGTAACAATTAATAGTTTTAACAAATTCGAATGTACACACACACACACACGCACGCACGCACGCACGCACGCACGCACGCACGCACGCACGCACGCACGCACGCTACCTGTCTGTGTCTCTTTGTGTCTCTTTGTGTCTGTCTCTCTGTCTCTCTGTTTCTATCTCTCTCTCTCTCTCAAGAAGCGATCAGCTATGTAAATACAAGCATAAGCCCCTATGCAATATTGTACTAACTTGATTCGATTTACGATCAAGGGTTGCGTTCGTTGACATTTGACCGAGTTCATTGTGTCGATAGAATGGCCTGCGATTAAACGTACGTGTCAATCGACTGACGTGCACTACAGCACAGCTATCAAGGCCATTCGGTAACTAGAATATAATTCATAGCCCCTGCGTCATTGAAGAAAACTCCTTCAAGTTAAAAGGTTCGCCCAAGGTAGGCCTACCGCAGGCGAAAGAGCCAGCACTCGAAACAAAAGCCAGGAGACAGGTGTACAAAGGAAAGTTCAAAGGGAAGGTTTCCTTGGCCCAAGAGCTGGGAAGAGGGGTGGGGTGGGGTGGGGAGAAAGAGTGAGTGGGAGGGAGGGAGGGAGAGAGAGAGAGAGAGAGAGAGAGAGAGAGAGAGAGAGAGAGAGAGAGAGAGAGAGAGAGAGAGAGATTCTGAAAAGATTTATTCACGAAGAACACACACGCACGCACGCACGCACGCACGCACGCACGCACGCACGCACGCACGCACACACACACACACACACACACACACACCGATCCAAATATGTTCACCACCTTGCGGTTGTTGTAACCGGCAGGCTTTAGGCTCTAGGAGCCTGAAGCCGCTTTTTTGTTTGTTTGTTTAATTTATTATTATTTTAACAATTTCCTACCTGCCAGACTGTGGCTGCACCTAGTGTACCATTTCCGCAGTGCTGTGCAGTGCAGGACCATCAGCAGTCACCTCTTTCCTGCCAGAGTGGTGTACGCTCAGATGTGACCATTCTATGGTGGTCTAGGTGGTAACGCGCCTTGCCTAGAAAGCAAAAAGTCCGGGTCGGAGTGTGCAGTGGTTCGTACCCCGTTTGGGCCCAAAACTTTCCCCCCATCCATTAGACCCTGAGTGGTGGTGTGGGCGCTAGTCTTTCGGATGAGACGATAAACCGAGGTCCCGTGTGTTACACATCACTATTTAGCGCACGTAAAAGAACTCACGGCAACAAGGGGGTTGACCCTGGCAAAATTCTGTAGAAAAACCCCACTCTGATGGGGAAACAAATGCAGTTGCATGCAGGGAAAAAAAAAGAAAAAAAAAAGGTAGGCGCTGCACTTGTGGCGACGCGCTCTCCCCGGGGAGAGCAGCCCGAATTTCACACAGAGAAATCTGCTGTGGCATAAAGTGGTACAAAATACAAAATATCTAGCAGGACACCCAAACAAGGGAGGAGGCAGTTGTATAGTGCTGTACCGGCACTGCATCAAGTGTATCATTGAGGCTTGTTTTGTTTTGTTTTAACTTCCTGAGAGAATCTGGCTTTCCCCCGTCTGATGTGTTATTGTCGGTCGCTAAGAACAAGGTTGTTTTAAGGAATCTGGTTTTGGTTTTATCTCATTTTATGTGTGTGGGTTGATTGATGTGGTTTTCCCCACACAAAGCAATGCCCGCCTTGGATTGACCCTTATGGTTGACCAGGGCGTCGATACAAGGAAGGATAGTAGGGTTGGTTTTGTACCCCGTTTTAAATCTGTATATAGTCTAGTTGCACAGTTTTATTCTGAGGTTTAAAATTTTACGAGGTGACAGCCCTGATATGGCCTGTGTGGTTGTGGTGGGGGTGGGGCTATAAACAACATGATTGGATTGGATTAAATCGGTGTTTTGTTTGTGTTAATGCTTGATGCACCATTACAGTTTTTGCTTCTAATTAATAAATTCACAACGATTGGGGGGGGGGGGGGGGGGGGGGGGGGGGGGGGGGGACACCATCCTGATCATCAGGCTGTGCTTCATACCAAACAGTATCCCTTCACACAAAACAGGGAAAGCGCTAAAAATCCGAGATACACCATTCTGGCTGGAAAACCTCGATTTGTGCATCAAATACCTTAACGAACAAACAAAAAGATTTTTTTTAACCCACTGTACTTTTCTTTCAATGCAGATAAACTGTTTTTTCCTCTGCTTGTAAGATCTTTAAGCGCTAAGATAAAGCTAAGCTCAGTGGAAAACAGATTCCTAAATATTTATCTTAACCACATGCAGGATGAGAGAAAGAGAGAGAGAGAGAGAGAGAGAGAGAGAGGGGGGGAGGGGGGGGAGGGAGGAGAGAGAGAGAGAGAGAGAGAGAGAGAGAGAGAGAGAGAGAGAGAGAGAGAGAATGTTAATGTACTTTTACCTTTGGCCATCCTACACGAAAATGTCAGAAAAGTAAACATACGTGCAATAAACAAGGTTTCTCGTCATGCAAGCTTATAAATTGTTTATCGGTTCTGTATTTATTACTAGATCCCGCTCCCGCGTGTACACAGGCCTGTTTAGACACTATTTTCGAAGTCGGAACGAGGCTACCTAATTGTAGGGGGGAAAACAATTACATACGCAAAAATCTCACCATTGGTGAACCTCAGAACACTATCCGAGAAAGGAAAAAAAAACAAAAAGAGGACAGATAGAGAACAGGGGGTGGGGGTGGAGTCGTTTGAAATCTCTGGAGATAAACAAGAATGCCTGCATAGCTTTCCTGACCTATATACCAAAAGTAACAGAACAAACCAGGATGACTGAATGAATAATTTTGTCTCCATTTTTATAACATACTAAAAGATGCATATTTGACATCGATCTAAAAAATATCCAGAATTTTTTTTTTTACGGTGGATATGAACGCATACTTGCTTGCACGCACACGCACGCATGACACTAAAAACCAAGCCAAACAGAGTGGACCGATTTTTGTCGTCAGCATTTCCATCTGAAAAGACAGGCAGCTATAGAAATAGGTATCAAATAAACAAGAGCTGTGCCGAATCCAAAAAAGATACTGAGAAAAAAATCTTATTGTGCGTTCAATTTTTCCCCCTCTCTCGTCGTAGTAGGTCCAACAATGGAAGATAATGCTTTGGAATATACCGGGGAGACCGTCTGCTACCCAGGCTACCAAACTTACTGCCTCAGACTGAAAAGAAAGAAAGAGAGGAAGGATAGATAGAAAGAAAGACTAACTCATTGTAACCCACAGGGCTAACCCTGTCTGCATTCCTTTGTTGGGTGGGGTGCGTAGGTTCTGGTCTTCTTCAGGGCTTGTAGCTCTGCAGAAAGTCTCCCCGCTGGCCTCAGCCCACACATTCTGACTTCTGAGCAGCTTACCTTTTTTTTTTCTTTTCTTTTCTTTTGGGGGGGGGGGGGGGGTA
>CM060342.1:38411667-38496667 GCA_030674155.1 Stramonita haemastoma
ATTATTTCCTCTTTCCCCTTTTGCATATAAAATTGATTCCCCTGTTCATTTTTCCCTTTTCGTGTACAGTGAATGATTTCTCTTTTTCCCCCTTCTCTTTTAGCATAATGAACTTGATTCCCCTTTTCTTCATCACGTAAAATGAATGCTTTCTCTTTTTTCTGTTCTTGTTGTGTGTGATGAAAATGATTTACCTTTCCTGTTTCCCTTTTTGTGAAATGAACATATTTTCTCTCTTGTTTTCCCTTGGCGCGTAAAGAACATGATTTCCCTTTTCTTTTTTTTTCCCTTTTTATGTAATGAACATGATTTTCCTTTTCTTTTTTCCCTTTTTATGTAATGAACATGATTTTCCTTTTCTTTTTCCCCTTTTTATGTAATGAACACGATTTCTCTTTTCTTTTTTCCCCCTTTTTATGTTATGAACATGATTTACCTTTTCTTTTTTTCTTCTTGACTGATGAATATGATTTTCCTTTTTCTTTTTCCTTTTTTGGTGAGATAAACATAATTCTCTTTTCTTTTGTTTACTTTTTCTTTTCTTTTTCTACCTCTCTCTCTCTTTTTATATAATAAACATCATTTTCCTATCTATTTTCCTTTGCGTAATGAATATGATTTCTGTATTAGTTTTCCTTTTACACATAATGAACATGATTTCTGTGTTCTTTTTCCCTTCACACATAATGAACATAATTTCTGTGTTCTTTTTCCCTTCACACATAATGAACATGATTTCTGTGTTCTTTTCCCCTTCACACATAATGAACATGATTTCTGTGTTCTTTTTCCCTTCACACATAATGAACATGATTTCTGTGTTCTTTTTCCCTTCACACATAATGAACATGATTTCTGTGCTTTTTTCCCTTCACACATAATGAACATGATTTCTGTGCTTTTTTCCCCTTTACACATAATGAACATGATTTCTGTGCTTTTTTCCCCTTCACACATAATGAACATGATTTCTGTGCTTTTTTCCCCTTTACACATAATAAACATGATTTCTGTGCTTTTTTCCCCTTTACACATAATGAACATGATTTCTCTCCTTTTTTTTCATTTCATGTAGTCAAGGCGATTTCTCTTTCTTTTTTGTGTAAAGTAAATTTGTCTTTCTTCTTCCCCCCTTCCCCCTCTTTTTCGTGTGTAATGAACATGATTTTTCTGTATTTTTTCTCTTTTTGAAGAGTGTAAATGATTTCCCTCTTCCTTTTCTTTTTTTAGATTCCTTTTCGTGTAATTAACATTATTTTCCTGTTCTTTTTTCCCCTCCTTTCTTTGTAATGAATATGATTTCCCTTTTCATTTTTTTTCTTTTTTTTAGCATAATGAACACGATTTCTCTTTTCTTTACTGACCAGTTGTGCAGACAAATGTGCTAATTTTAAAAGGGTTTTTATGAATTCGAATACTTTATCATCTCACAAGAAGAGAAGTTAGTGTGAGTTACAAACCCTAGATAAAAACAGCAGGCCTAAACAGGAAAATATCTATCACAGAAAAACACAACACAGTATCCGATTACAGCGCAAACTCCCTCCCACTCGGCACTCACTACAAGACAAAAAGCACCAAGATACTAGAAATACTTCAGCCAGTCATAAACGAACCAACACAAAATCACTTAATATGTCCACACTAGTATTCTAGGGTATACACAAAATAGCATATGGCCCGCGCATACACGCACGTATGCACGCACGCACGCACTCACGCACGCAAGCACGCACGCAAGCACGCACGCAAGCACGCACAAGCACGCACGCACGCACGCACGCACGCACGCACGCACGCACACACACACACACACACACACACACACACACACACACACACACACACACACACACACACACACACACGCGTCCATTTTTATGGCATAAACCAAATTATTCTAACGGGTTTTATATGATAGATATCAATCCAATTCTATTTTCCCTTATGTGTTGAACTTACGGGGGGGGGGGGGGGGGGGGCAGGAGAATGGAGAAAGAAGGCAGAAAATAGATTAGATAAGAATGGGGTGACAAAAGGAACGAGGCAGAGACAAGGAGAGGGATAGAAAAGATGGAATTCTTAGCACAGAATTTCCAGAAGGTGGGGATGCTATATCTGTTGACAGGTCCCCGGCATTCCCATGGGGGATGGGTTTTTTTCGCCATCGGGAGAAACCTTAATACAAATCTTGCTTATCGTACACTTTTTTATGTAACAGAAATAAATTGCTACTAACTGTATTTGATGTAACCATGTGTTTTAGTGTTGTTTTTTTCATCCTCATATGACAAATGCAATATCAGTTAAAACTTTTCAAGAAAATATCACACAGTTTGGACCAAATATTGTACATTTTTATGATACATCATACAAATAAAGAATACACACACACACTCACAGACACACACACACACACACACACACACACACACACACACACACACAAACACACACACACACACACACACACACACACAACACACACACACACACACACACACACACACACACACACACACCACACACACACAATTTCAAACATGTTGAGTCTAACGGCTGGTCTAATTCTTTCTGTAATTGAACATTGCATTGAAAGAGGTTTGATACGGAGAGAAGCGACTTTCTTTTGTTCTGTTTCGTTTCAAAGTCAAGTGTCTGATTTGTTGTTGTTATTGGGATGTCGGGGGGGGGGGGGGGGGGGGGGGGGGGGGGGGGGATGATGCCGTTGTACTTGATGTTGTTTTGGTGCAGCTTTTTTGTGTGTGCTTTTTCTAAACTCATTTCATTGTTAGTCCGTGGTATATTTAGTCTTTTTGTGATGTATATTTCTTCGTTACCTTACTTGATTTTGTTGTATTTGGTTGTTTGGTGTTTTTGTTATGTTTTTGTTTTTGTTGTTGTTTTTGGTAGGGCGGTTTTGGGGGGATATCCAACTCCATTTCCCCGCTCATTTTGGTTATTTGTTTTCATACTGTGTTGCCAGTATCGCCATCTTTTAAATACAAAACTGACATTAAACTCAGGTTTAGAGTAGACTATCTGTCACACTGGCACAACTGTGTATAAAAATATAAAGATAGGATCGACAGAGACGCATGCACTAGACTGCATCAGAATGACGTAAGGAAGATGGGGGAAGGTTATTCCAAAGAAAACGTGCGGCGGCACGAAATGGCCTGCTCTTCCGAAAGGAGGAACGGGTTTTGACGTGTGTGCAAGACATTCCGTGTACGTTCGCAAACAGGAGCTAGGTTTATAATATCATCCAAAGGACTTTAAGGGGAATGAAGTTGGCACTGATGTTAACTCAGGGGAAACATCCCCACGAATGGGCGCTTTGGTGATGGTTTGAACCCAGGCCGTCAGATCACGACCTGAACACTCTAACCACCGGGCTATCCCGCCCCTAATCACAAATGAAACATGGCTGTCTAGTGGATAGGCAACTTCCAGACAGTCTTACAAGAGACAGGAGAGAAGAAGACACAGGAGCAGACAGAAGAAGAGCTGGACAGAGTGTGTCAAAGAATGGACCCATCTTGACATGGCAAGGCTTCTGTAAACAGCCAAAGATTGACATGGCAAAGGCAATCTCAACATAACATTTTACAAGGCAATAACATTTTAGAGTAGGCCTTGGCAATAAGCTGACATCAATAACTGACACAGCTTTTGGCCTGGGCAAAGACTGAAGATGATGGCGGGGGTGATGACGATGATGAGGATGGCGACTGTGACATTGATGCTACTGCTGCTGCTACTGCTGCTGCTGCTGCTGATGTGATGATGATGACAAGGATGATGGCGCGGCCTGGTCTTATAATTTGTGTCTCTTATTTTATCCAATAGCCCTTGGATAACTGCATGCTTGAGAGAGAGAGAGAGGAGAGAGAGAGAGAGAGAGAGAGAGAGAGAGAGAGAGAGAGAGAGAGAGAGAGAGAGAGAGAGAGAGAGAAGTACCATCTTCGTTACTGATGACGTCACAAGAGAAACCGAGACGAACCATCGTAATTCTATCTGAATGAACAATCGATGAGGTCAGGGGATGATGTTTTACTAGGCCTAAGTTCAAGCCAGCAAGGTAACACAACACAAGGTGTTGGGAAAGAATGGGTTAATTAATTATGTGGACCTTCACACGGGACAATATCGTCTGACGACATAACGCCGTCAGAATACGATCAACACAATCCGATTAAGGACTGACGACAAGTACTACTTGTAGTACAGGAATGTTTGGTCAATCCTGTACTGCCCTTGACTTTTGCATACCACGGCGGTGTTTTTTGTTTTTTGTATTGTTGTTGTTTTGTTGTTTTGTGCTGTTAATTGGTTGCGTTTTAGATTTTTTTTGGGGGGAGGGTTGTTTTGTGTTGTTTTTGTTTTGTTTGTTTTAGCTTGAGTGAACGTGCTTTCTCGCGGTTTTGTTGTTGTTGTTGTTGCTGTTTGTTGGGGGGGGGGGGGGGTGGTCGTTTCTATTCCCTTGCATTGCAAGTTAGATGATCTTATAGAGCATCTGCATAGTCATTGCTACAAAATATTCGTTGTTTATGTTGTATGTAGTATTTTTATTTCTTACACTCATCCAAACTTCAGATTTTTTGTTTGTTCGCTCGCATCGGTCAAAGTATGTTCTTTTTTCCTCCATGTTTTTGTGATTCATGGTGTTGGGTTGTTGTTGTGTGTGTTGGGGGGGGGGGGGGGGGGGGGCCAGATGTTCTGCACGCTTTGATTGATTTGATTTCTAAGGAATAATATTTTCCGCAGATGTCTTGTTTTTCTCTCATTGAAGGTGTGTATGTATGTATGTATGTGTGTTGTGTGTGTGTTGTGTGTGTGTGTTGTGTGTTGTGTGTGTGTGTTTGTGTGTTTGTGTGTGTGTGTGTGTATGTGTGTTGTGTGTGTGTGTGTGTGTGTGTGTGTGTGAGAAGACAGACAGACAGACAGACAGACAGACAGACAGACAGAGAGTACCTGACAAAATGTCAAGCATGTCGCCTTTCCATTCAAATTTGTCCATACCGGTAATTCAGAAAGACAAACACACCATCGGACTGATAAAAAACAACAACAAAAAACAGTCGTTATTTTTTAGAGTAAGCCATTGTGTACCGGTGGGAACATATAATATTTACAGAACTGCACACACATGGGGACTGGATGTAAAAAAATACACGAGTACTTATTCCATTATCCTCGATATAAAAGAATAAATAAATAAACTTGTTTACCCCGAAGCCAAACTGAATGACATCCACATAATTATTTTTCCAATAACATTTTGTAGTTTGATTTTCGAGTTTGTTGAAGAAAAAGGTTTAAAACGGGTCATTCCAAGCCTTTTTCTCTTATCAGGAAAATAAAAAGGGGGGGAACCTAGTGAAATTATACACCCCCATCCCCCCAAAAAAAGAACTACTGAAAATTAACTACTTTTTAGCAGTGACAGACTATACCACATTCTTGCATTAGGAGATGGTTTTCACGAGGTCTGATGTTGAACTGTTATAGTGATATTAGGAGACATAATGTTGACATTTCAAGGGTTTAGTTCTATGTGGATGGTTTTTATTTCTTTTCTTTTTTTCTTCTTCTTTCTCTTCTTCTTCTTTTTTTTTTTTAAAAGAAATAAACCATTTTGTTTTCAGCTCGACAGTCTCAGTTTAGTTGACAACATTAAGGTGTTTTAGGAGTTTGTTGATAAAAATGATTATTATCATTGTTATACAGTTATCATCATCATCGTGATTGTCATCATCATCATCATGATTATTGTTATCACCATTATCATCATCATCATCATCATTGTTATTATTATTATTATTTATTATTATTATTATTATTATTATTATTATTATTATTATATTATCATTATCATTATTATGTCTTCTTCTTCTTCTTTTTCTTCTTCTTCTTCTTCTTCTTCTTCTTCTTCTTCTTCTTCTTATCATTATTACCATAGTTATAATCATAATCATTGGTGATAATGTCATCATTATGATCATCATCATTATTATTATCATTATTGTTGTTGTACAATGGTAATATGCTTCGAATTCTATTCACGCAGGTGGAGCAGGATGGGAGTACACTGGACCATTGGGTAAGTGATGGCGATGTGTTTATTTATTTATTTATTCTTTTATATTTATTTATTCTTTTATATCGAGGATAACAGAATAAGCAATCATGTGCTTTTTTTCATCGGTCCCGTGTGTATGCAGTTTTGTAAATCTTGTCATCTGTTCCCACCGGCACACGATGGCCTACTCTTACGAAAAGCGGAACAGGATTTAACGTGTGCTCAAGATGTTCTGTGTGCGTTCGCAGTGTGTGTGTGTGTGTGTGTGTGTGTGTGTGTGTGTGTGTGTGTGTGTGTGTGTGTGTGTGTGTGTGCGTGGTGCGTGTGTGCGTGCGTGTGTGTGTGTGTGTGTGTGTGTGTCTGGGAGTGTGTGTGTTCTGTGTGTGTGTGTCTGTGTGTGTGTTTGTTTGTGTGTGTGTTTGTTTGTGTTGTGTGTGTGTGTGTGTGCGTGTGCGTGTGTCGTGTGTGTGTGTGTGTGTGTGTGTGTGTGTGTGTGTGTGTGAGTGTGTTCAATTAAACAGTTGAGTATAATTTGAGTAAAAATGAAAGGACATCTCACTTGAGTGTGGGAAACATGAAAGAAATCTCTCTCATGGTTTTAGCAGAAAACGAAAGAGATCTTTGTAACACATTTACATTAATCTCTCTCTCTCTCTCTCTCTCTCTCTCTCTCTCTCTCTCTCTCTCTCTCTCTCTCTCTCTCTCTCTCTCCCCTCTCCTCTCCTCTCCTCTTCTCTCCTCTCCTCTCCTCTCTCTCTGTGGGGACGGATAGCCTAGTGGTCAGAACATTGCGCTCGCAATTTGACGACCCAGGTTCGATTCCGGTCGAGGAGAATTTTCTCCTGGAGTTAACATCAGTGTTGACTCCACTCTCCCCAAGGGTCTTTCGGATGAGACTTTAAACCGAGGCCCCGTGTGCGAACACATGCAGAATATCTTGCGCACACGTTAAATCCTGTTCCGCTTTTCGTAAGAGTAGGCCATCGTGTGCCGGTGGGAACAGATGACAATATTTACAAAACTGCATACACATGGGGACTGGATGAAAAAAAAGCACATGAGTGCTTGGTGCATTATCCTCGATATAAAAGAATAAATATAATAAATAAATAATGAATACCAGATTCAGCGCTCTATACATTCCACCCATGGTTATCATCATCATCATCATCCTCATCTCCTGTTCCCCAGGGCCGGACCAGTGGCACCGGGATTACCCGCAGTGCGGGGGCAGAATGCAGTCCCCCATCAACATCGACACCACGGCCGTCTTGTTCGACCCCAAGCTGCGCTTCTTTGACCTGAGCATGTACGACACCTGCACGGGATGTTCCATGGTCCTGGAAAACGTGGATGGCCACACAGGTAAGCCTGTGCCCAGATCCATCCCGACCCCACTCATTTCAGTATGATTTATTTTTAAAAATTTATCTATCTTTTTTATTTATCTTTTTTTAACTCTAACTTTGAGGAGCAAATTCTTCAAAGATACACACTTTTCTCTCTCTCTCTCTCTCTCTCTCTCTCTCTCTCTCTCTCTCTCTCTCTCTCTCTCTCTCTCTCTCTTCTCTCTCTCTCTCTCTCTCTCTTCTCTCTCTCTCTCTCTTCTCTGTGTCTCTCTCTGTGTCTCTCTGTCTCTGTCTCTGTCTCTCTGTCTGTCTGTCTCTCTGTCTGTCTGTCTCTGTCTGTCTGTCTGTCTGTCTCTCTCTCTCTCTCTCTCTCTCTCTCTCTCTCTCTCTCTCTCTCTCTCTCTCTCTCTCTCTCTCTCTCTCTCTCTCTCTTTTTTTAACTCTTTCGAATCCTTCACAGATGCACACTATTCCTGAGGAATCTGAGGAATATTGTGTGTCTGACGGAGATAACCCTGCAAACCAAGCTAGTACGGCCCACGAGAGGAGCTGTTAAGGACATGGTATTATTTTTCCCAGACACATCTGACGGTTGTAAAAGCAAACGAGAAAAGAAATAATTTTGAGGATCAAGAGGGTTTGGTGCCCTGACGCCTGCCTAACAAGTAACTCGTGAGGTCCTGGGTTCGATTCCCAGCCATATCCTTACTTCCACGTTTGACGAGAAAATCGGACCAATCAATCAATCAGTCAGTCAATCAGTCAATCAATCAATCAGTCAATCTCCCTGTCTCTCTCCCAGCGGAGGTAAAGTATTGGGCGAGCCCATCACTTGTAATCTTGAATTTAGGAAATAAAGATTATTAATCAATCAATCAGTCAGTCAATCAGTCAGTCAATCAATTGGTCAATCAGTCAATCTCCCTCTGTCTCTCTCCCAGCGGAGGTAAAGCATTCGGGCGAACCCATCACTTGTAATATTGAATTTTGGAGAAAAAAAGATCAATCAGTCAGTCAATCAATCTACCAATCAATCTATTTCTCTGTCTCTCTCCTAGCGGAGGTGAAGTATTCGGGCGAGCCCATCACTTGTAATCTTGAATTCTGGAAATAAAGATTATTAATCAAATCAACCAACCAAACAATCAATCAATCAGTCAGTCACTCAATCTATTTCTCTGTCTCTTCAGTCAGTCAGTCAGTCAATCTCTCTCTGTGTGTGTCTCTCTCTCCTAGCGGAGGTGAAGTATTCAGGCGAGCCCATCACTCTGCGGGGCGGCAGTCTGCCTGACGACTACATTCTGGATCAGTTCCACTTCCACTGGGGGGCCGCCAATGACGTGGGCTCCGAACACAAGATGGACAACCACACTGCCCCCATGGAGGTAGGAAGGAAGGGGAGGGGGGGTAGAGGGTGGGGGGTGAGGTGAGGTGTGGGGGGGGGGAGGGAGAGATGGGTGTGTGTAGGTGGGTTGGAGTGGGAAAGTGCTTTGTGTGTGTGTGTCGGGGGGGGGGGGGGGGTCTCGTGTGTGTGTGTGTGTTGTGGGGGTGGGGTGTGTGTATGCGTGCGTGCGTGCGTGCGTGCGTGTTGGTGTGTGTGTGTGTGTGTGTGTGTGTGTGTGTGTAAGGTTAAAAAAAAGGGTAAAGGTGTCCCATAACCTATGTGGTCGTAGGGGAGCGAGGCATCAGAGACGTCAGCTTCTCTAGGGGCCAGCATATTGAGGGCGGCGCCCATCTCCTCTCCCTCAAATCGTTTGAGAGAGAGGAGAAGAGAGAGAGAGAGAGAGAGAGAGAGAGAGAGAGAGAGAGAGAGAGAGAGAGAGGAGAGTGTGTGTGTGTGTGTGTTTGTGTGTGTGTGTGTGTGTGTGTGTGTGTGTGTGTGTGTGTGTGTGTGTGTGTGTGTGTACGTGCAAATGAGTGTATTGTTTGTTCATAAATCGTGTGATGAAACTGTGTACAGATGCACATCGTACATCACATGAACAAGTACAACAAAACGCAGAGTTCTTCCAAACCATACGGCTTAGCAGTTCTGGGATTTTTCTTTAAGGTGAAGTCGGTTTTCTTCTTCTTCTTCTTCTTCTTCTTCTTCTTCTTCTTCTTCTTCTTCTTCTTCTTCTTCTTCTTCTTCTTCTTCTCATTGGTGTATGTATGTATGTATGTATGTATGTATGTAGTGTCCATCGGTGGTCTAGTTGGTAACGCGCCTGCCTAGAAAACGAAAAGTCCGGGTCGGAGTGTGCGGTAGTTCGAATCCCGTTTGGGCCCAAAACTTTTTCCCCCATCCATTAGACCCTGAGTGGTGGTCTGGGCGCTAGTCTTTCGGATGAGACGATAAACCGAGGTCCCGTGTGTTACACATCATCATTTAGCGCACGTAAAAGAACCTACGGCAACAAGGGGGGTTGTCCCTGGCAAAATTCTGTAGAAAAATGTCACTCTGATAGGTAAACATATACAGTTGCAGACAGGAAAAAGAAAAAAAAGAATAATGGGTAGGTGCTGCACTTGTGGCGACGTGCTCTCCCGGGGAGAGCAGCCCGAATTTCACGCAGAGGAATCTGCTGTGACTTGACAAATAAACAGATTCACTTCAAGGTGATTTAGACAATGGTACATACACGTTAAGAATGTACAGAAAAAAGGGGGATGAGGGGAAAGGTGGAAGGATGAAGAATATATTGGCTGCTGATAAGTCTAAAAAATTTCATTTACAGTAAATGTCCATGGTGACTGGCAAATACTTTCTGCAACTGATACTAGGACATGCGACTCGGAATCATACAGAACACTTGGGATATTTCCTTATTTTCCGCTTAGATCTATCCCTTTGCTTTTATACGAGGCAATGAGCACAGGGCAATCAAACAATATATGATGGACTGATATAATAGCGGAACAAATTAATGCAGAAAACATTCTGGTCTGTTTTGTTTCTGTTGTTATTGCTATTGTTGTTTTTTTCTTCTATCTCGATGCTTTCACTTTAGTTTTTTTTCCTTTCGGATATTTTCCCTTATTGTTTGGTTGTGTGTGTGTGTGAGTTGTGTTTGCGTGCGTGCGTGGCGTGCATGTGTGTGTACGTGCATGTGTGTACGTGTGTGTGCGTGCGTTCGTGTGTGTATGCGTGTGTGGGGGACAGTTATTAAAGACATTTCCTAATCTTTTTTTTTTTTTTTTAAACAGCTGGGCCGACACAACAAAAATTACGACGGTCTACTTTCTCACTTCAAAGACATTATTCACAAAGGTAAAGGTTGTTCATTTTAGGGGAGGGGAGGGGTCGGTTCGGTTTTAGTTTTCGTTTCTAAGCTAAAGCTCCGAAGTTCGCCAATGATGAGATTTTGGAATTGTGATCGTTTACTCCCAATCAAGGTAGCTGCATTCCGACTTCAGGGCTGATTTTCTGAATACCATCCAGTGGTCATGCAGTTTTGTCGGTTTTGTTGTTGGTTCCTACCGGCACACAAAGACCTGCATTTGTGAAAGGCGGAACGGGTTTTAACGTTGTGCGTGCGATTTTCGGCTGATTATAGTAAAATGAATCTGTCATCTTTTGGAAATACTGTGGTCATACGTCACAATTGTGTGTGTGTGTGTGTGTGTGTGGTGTGTGTGTGTGTGTGTGTTGTGTGTGTGTGTGTGTGTGTAAATTATGACAGGACTATTTTAAGTTTACTGGTTGCCCTGTCAAAGTTAACGTTTGTATTTTGGTGATACTTTTCTCGAATAAACTCTGTTTAAACCAGCACGACACCAATGTGCATGCGGATTTTGTTATGTTTTTTTAATGATTGACATCCCTACTTGCTAGCCAGCCACAACCTACTTTCTTAAAGGTAGAAAGGGTTGTGTATTTTTTCAAACGTAAATTGTGATAGAAGCGTTCGCACATGGAACCGCGGTTTATTAGTCTCATCCGATGGACTTTGAGGGAGGAGTGGAGTCAGCATGATGTTAACTCCAGAGAGGAAAAAATGCCTTCCAACATGGGAAGGAAGGTGGCAGGATTGGTTAGAGCGTTCGCCTGCCAACAAGTAAACCGTGAGGTTCTGGGTTCGATTCCCAGCTCGCCATTTCTTCCCAGTTTGACGAAAAAAAAATCGAACTGAATGTCATAGTCATTCGGATGAGACTATATACCAAGGCCCTTTGTGCGAACGCACGCAGAACATCTTGCGCTACGTTAAAACCCCGTTCCACCTTTCGCAAAAGCAGGCCATTGTGTGCCGGTAGGAGCGGATGACAAATTATATATAAAAAAGAAAACCCAGCATGCACACAGGTGTCGTGTTAAGATACCATCCCTGAGGAAAAATCGTGGAGTTGGAGTCCCTAGGGCGGCTCGGGGATATTAAAAATAATAAATAATGGGTAGGTGCTTTCACTTGTGGCGACGCGCTCTCCCCAGGGAGAGCAGCCCGAATTTCACTCAGAGAAATCTGCTGTGACATAAAGTGATATAAAATATGTGGCTCGAACCTAGGCCATCAGACCACGATCTCAAGGCTCAAAACCACGAGGCCAATGCTTCCCCTGTGGTTGGGGATGTGTTCTGTTATCCATACCACTGGCCACGGTGGTTTTACTTCTGTTCTCCAAAAGATGGAGGGAGGGGGGTCGTGTGAAGTGGAGGTAGGGGTTGGGATTAAACGCATAAGCGAGATGTGAGCTCTGCTGTTTGTTACCCTTGCTCTCAAGCCATACTTTTCAAAGTGTGTGTGTGTGGTGGGGGGGGGGGGGGGGGGGTTGTGATGTGGTGTGGTGTGTTGCATTGTGTGCTGTGGCGTGTGTTTGTGTGTGTGTGTGTGTTTGTTTGTGTGTACGTGTGTGTGGTGTGTGTGTGTGGTGTTGGTGTGGTGTGGTTGTGTGTGTGTGTTTGTGTTGTGTGTGGTGTGGTGTGGTGTGTGTGTGTATGTATGTATGTATGTATGTGTGCACTGGCGTGTATGCTTATGTGTGCTTGTGTATATGCGTGGGTGCGTGCATGCGTGCGTGTAGTACGTGTATGTGTGTGTGCGATTGTCTGTCTGTCTGTCTGTCTGTGTGCACGCGCGTGCGTGCGTTGTGTGTGTGCGCGCGTGCATACATTACATACATGCGCGTGTGTGTTGGCCCAGACGAGCACGTGAGCCTGGAGCCGTTTTCGCTGTTCGCTTGTTGCCCCGGAGGCGGGCAGCTACTTTCGCTACTACGGCAGTCTGACCACTCCGCCCTGCTATGAGACCGTCATCTGGAGCATCTTCACGGAGAAAATTGAAATCTCTGAGCAACAGGTATGTAGGTATCTAGTTGTGTGTGTCACTGTGTGTGTGTGTGTGTGTGTGTGTGTGTGTGTGTGTGTGTGTGTGTGTGTGTGTGTGTGTCACTCTGTGTGTGTGTGTGCGGGGGGGCTGGGGTTGTGTGTGTGTGTGTTGTGTGTGTGTGTGTGTGTGTGTGTGTGTGTGTGTGTGTGTGTGTGTGTGTGTGTGTGTAAGTGTGCGTGTGTATAAGTGTTGGGGAAGTGTGTGTGTGTTGTGTGTGTGTTGTGTGTTGTGTGTGTGTGTGTGTGTGTGTGTTGTGTGTGTGTTATTCATCAATTTATTTATTTATTGTTTTTTATGAGGTTAAAGGAAAAAGAATGATGTTTTAAAAAAAAATTTATATATCCCTGCCCGTGTGTTTGCTTTTTGTAAATCTTGCATCGTTCCCCGGAAATAAGGGCCTTTTACCTTCAAAAAGGGGAAAACGGATTTAGGTGGGCGCGTTTATTTTCGCGTGTGTTCGCAAGGGGGGCCTCGGTTTATAGTCTCCCAAAAAAAACTTTTGGGGGGGAGTGGAGTCAGCATGTTTTTAACCCCCGGGAAAAACCCTTGCCGGGAATCAAAACCCGGGTCGTCAAATTGCAGGGCGGGGATCGATTGGGGGTCCCTGTACAGACGCACGGAACTTTCAAAAACCCGTTCCCCTTTAAAAAAAAAAGATAACCTTTTTGGTCGGTGGAAGGTGACAACTTTGAAAAAAAAAAAACCCCACGAGTGTGTGTGTTTGAAACCCCCAAAAGTCGGAATGCAGTCCTTAATGGGGGTTTTAAAAAAAGGGGGGGTTTATCAAAAATCCTTTTTGTAACCTAGAACTTACCCGAGGAAAAAACCCCAAAAAAAAAACGGGAGGGGACAGACCCCAGGGGGGGGGGGAGGGGGAGAGAGGGGGGGGGGGGGGGGGAAAAAAGAGAGACAGAGCAGGGGGAGGGGACACAAAGACAGACGCGAAAAGGGGGGGAAAGGACAGAGAAAAAAGGGACGGGTGGGAGAGAGACAGAGACGGGGGAGGGGAGGGCAGGGGCAAGGCAAGGGGGGAAAATTTTTTTATTCGAGGATAATAGATAAGCATCGTGTGTTTTTTGCATCAGTCCCCCCCTTATCAGGGAAAAAATAAGATAAAAAGATAAAACATTTTAAAAAATTTTGCAGTCCCCCCAAAAAAAAAGGGGAAAAAGGAACTTTTTAATAAGGTAAAAAAAAATGCCCCTTTTTAAAAGACGAAAATCAAAAGCAAATAAATGATTTTGATTATTGAAAAAAAAAAAAACTTAATAGATAAGAGCAAAAAGAGAGGAGAGAAGAGAGAGGGAGAGAGAAGAGAGACAGAGAGAGACAGGGGGAACAGGAGAGGAGAGGGGGAAAAGGGAGGAAGAGAGAGCGAAAAGAGGGACAGAGAAAAGGGAGGACAGAGAGAGAGCAAGGAGGAGAAAGAGAAGAGAACAGGAGAGAGAACAGGGAAAGGGCGAGGAGGGAAGGAGAGAGAGAGGGGGGGGGGGAAACAGAGAGGGAGAGACGGAGAAGAGAGAGAGAGAGGAGAGACGGAGACAGGAAAAGAGGAGAGAGGGAAAAAGAGAGAGAGAGACAGAGAGAGAGGACACAGAGGGAGAAGAGAGAAGGAGACAGAGGAGAGAGGACGGAGACAGACAGAGATAGAGGAGGAGCATGAGAGAGACGAGAGAGAGAGACGGGGACAAGGTGGGGGGCGGGACGAGAGGGAGAAGAGAGAGACAAAAAGGGGCAGCAGAGAGGACGGACAGAGAGGACACAAACCAGAGAGACGACAGAAGAGGGTTTCATTAAAAACCTTTTCTCCGTTTTTCCCCAAAAGGGGGCACCGGGGGGTTTTTAAAAGCCCCCTGAGGGGTACAGGTGGTGCATAGTAGATCTCCCCAAAAAACCCAGGGAAAAAAAAATCATGTCGTTTATGGATGCCGTCCGGGCAGCGAGGTTTTTCAGCCCCTTATCATAAAAGAAAGTGATTTAAAAAAGGGGCCCCTTCAGTCATTAAAGGCAAAAACCCCGGCCATAATGGAGCCTCCTATTATAAAAAAAAAAAAAAGATCTTGTTGTCCTCGTTCCCGGTGTGCTTGTAGGGCGGCAGTGGTGTAGAATAATTATTCCCTTATGACCTGACCCCACCCCCCCCGCCACTTTAAAGGGACCACCACATTAACCTTTTCACTTTTTTTTTTGAAAAAATGTTTTTTTTATTTTTTTTTTTTTTTAAAAAAGGCTTTCATCCCCCTTTTTTTTAAAAAAAGGGGGTTTCATCTTTTTTTTTTAGTTTAAATGCGTTAAATTTTTTTTTAAAATTTTTAAAGCTTTTATCCCCTTTTTTTAGAAAAAGGGCCCCTTTTTAAAATTTTTTTTTTTTTTTTTTAAAAACCCCAAAACCCCTTGGGCCCTTTAATAGTGATTTTTTTTGAAAGGGGAAAAAAGCGTTTTAAAAAAATTTTTTTTTTAAACCCCCCTTTTAAGTTGTTTTTTTAAAAGGGAAAAAAAAATCTAAAAAAATTTTCTTTTTCAGAAAAACCAAAAAACCCCAAAAAAAAAACCCGAAGCACAAAAATGTAAAAAGGTTTACCTGTCCCCTTGGGGGGCGGGGGAAAGGGAAAAAACCAGAGGGGGAAGGGGGCCCCCCCCCCCCCCCCCCCGGCCCCCCCCCCAAAAAGGGCCCCCAAAGGGTTTTTTTTCACACCCCCCTTCCCCCCAAAAGAAACAAAAGGTTACGGGAAAAACAAAAAAAATAATGGGGTTTTTTTTTTACAACCAAAAACCAAAACAGTGGAAATTTCCCAAATGAAAACGTGAGTCATTTTTTTCCTATCAGCAAAATTTCATTTTCGTTTAAAAAATAGATATTAAAATTTTTCTGGTTTTGTTTTTTTTGGTCTTCTTTTTTGTTTTTTTCGTTTTTTTTGGGGGGGGGGGGTTGCTATTTTCTGTTTTTTCTGTTTGGAAAAAAAAAAAGGAAAAAAAATTTAAAAAGAACGCAAAAAAAAAAAAAAAAAATTAAAAAATAGGGTCACCCGTTCCCGCGTTGGGGTTCCCCGGTTTTTCGTTTTTAAAATCCCAAAAACCCCCTTCCCCCCCTTTTCCCCCTTTTGGTTTTTCCCTTTTCTCCCCCTTTAAAAAAAAGGGGCCCTTTTACGCTAAACCCCCCAAAAAAACCCGGGGGGGCCCGGGCCCCCGCAGCCCCCCGGCCCCAAATTTGGGGTTTTCCCTTTTCTTTTTTTTTTTCCTTTTATAAAAAACCCGGGGATACCCCTTCACGTGCCAGCCGGGCCCGGGGGGCTGCTTTTAGCCGGGAATTTGCTTTGCCCGGGGTTTCAAAAAAAAAAAAAGGGGCTGGGGTTTCCCAAGGGGGGAAAAAAATTTTTCCCCCCAACCGACAGAGGGGGAAAGCATTTAAATTTCCGGGAAAACGTAGGCCCATACGGGGGCGTGGCAAAAAATTTTTTAAAAAAAATGAAAAAAAAAATCATTGTGGTGGGACAGAAAGGGGGGAAAAGTTTTTTTTACAAAAGAGACAAACAGATAGAGCAAAAAGAGACAGACAAACCCAGGAAGGGCATTTTTTAGGTTATTTCTTTTTTAAAAAAAAAAAAAAAAAAAAAAACCAACTAAACACCCCCAAAAAAAAAAAATTCCCTTTAAAAAAAAATTTTAAAATTTTTTAAAGAAAATTTTCCCGTCACAATGGGCCCCAAGCCTTTATTTAAAAAATACAAAATTTTTTTCCCCCCCGCAAAATTCGGGCTTTTTCCTGTGAACCCTTTTGGGGGGGGCCCAAATTTTTTTGGGGGGGGCAACTGGCTGGGGGGCAATTTGGGGGGGGGTTTAGGGGGTGAAAGTAGTTTAAAAAAGTGCGCGTAGTACGTTTTGTGGGGTTTTGTGTGTGTTTTTTGTGTGTGTTTTTTTTGGGGGTGTGTGTGTGTGTGTGTGTGATATTTTTTTTGAAAAAAATTTTTGAATGTTCAAAAATATGGAAAATTTTTAAAACTGTCTTGTTTTTAAAAAAAAAAAAAAATTTTTATTGGTTTTCGATACTCCCACAGTAGTGTTTTTGCCCCCTTTAGGGCCCCCATTAAGGGGTTTTTTTTTTTTTTTTTTATTTTTTTAAATTTTTATCGGGGGTTTTAAAGGGAAAAGCAAAAATGTGTTTTTTTTTTTTCATCCAGTTCCCCCCTGAATTTTTGTTGTTTTAAAAATTTTTAAAAAATTTTTTCCCGGGGACCAATGGCCTTTTCTTTCGAAAAAGCGGAAAAAAAATTTTAAAAAAGTACACAAGATGGGGTTTTTCATGCGTTTTCCCCCCGAGGCCTCGGTTTACCCCCCTTTATCCGGGGAAAATTTTGGGGAGAGTGGAAATCCCGCCCCGGTTTTTTAAAATCCAGGGAAAAAATTCCCCCCAAAGGGAATTTGAACCCCGGGGTCCCAAAAGCCAGCGCATTTTTTTGACCCCCTTTTTCCCCCCCCATCCCTTTTTTGGAAAATTTTGGGATCCCTTTTCCCTTTTCCCCTTTTTTGACCTTTGGCTTTTCCCCAATGTTTGGGCCCCTGGTATCCTTTTTCCCCTGTTTGGGCCACTAGTTCCCTCTCCCCCATCCAAATTTTAAATTTCCCAGTGCAGTTTTTCCCGACCCCCAAGACCCGGGCCCGGGGGGGAGCGTGGAGGTGTCCATCCCCAAAGCTTTGCCCGTCGGGACTGCCGAGCGGCGCGTGCCCCCAACAGCCCCCAGGTCCAGCAGGACCTGACCTCGCCCCGTGGCGGGCAGCTATGGGGAGATAAGGGCCCTGAAGAAAGATGCGGGCCCCAAAAATGGCGGGGCAGGCCCCCGCCCTAGGGGCCCCGGCCGGTCTGGGGTGGGTTTGGTGCCCTTTCGGCATCCGGGCACTTGCCTGTTTGGGGCAATCGGGGTTTTGAATTTTTCTGGTTGGATGGATTGGGTTTTGGGGGAATTTAGAAAGAATTCCCCCCCCCCTTGTTTTGGGATGATTGACTTTGTGCAATGTTAAAAATTTGGGTTGGGTTGTTTGGGGGGTTTCTTTTCATAGGGTTGTTATTAAAAGGGGGTTTGGTTTTTTTTTTTTAAGAAATTTTTTTTTTTTTTTTGATGTGGGTTTTTTTTTTTTTTTAAAAAAGTTTTTTTTTAATTTGATTCGCCTTTTTTAGCCAAATTTTGGGGTACTATTTGGTGGATTTTTTTTTTTTTTTTGGGGGGGGGGGGGGGGGGGGGGGATAATTTGGGTTCTTTTCTTGTTTTTGCCCCACAGTTTTTTTTTAAACCATCCCTGAAGAAAAAAAATTGGGGGTGGGTTGGGGTTTTTGGGTTTTGGGGGGTGTTTTTTGGTTGTTGGTAAAAAAAACCTTTATTTGTTTTTTGGGTAAGAAAAAGGTTAAAAATTTTTATTTTTTTTTTTTGTTGCTATTACATTTTTTACTTTTAAAATGATTATACAAAATTTTGTTCTGTACAGTTTTTTGATCCTTTTTTCCTCCATTTTAATGAAAAACCCCCCAATTGTAAACCCCCCCCCCCAAAAAAAAAAAAACCCTTGTTGTTCAAAGGAAAAAGGATAAAAAATTTAAAATTTTGATGTTGCTTTATTTTGAAGAGATTAGCGTATACCACACACACCCCACCACACACACACACCACACCCCACAAAAACCCCACCAAAACCCCACACACACCCCAAAACACAAAAACAAAAAAACAACAACAACACACAACAACAACAAAAAAACTCCCAAGTAAAACATAAAGGGTGATCAAAGAGGCCAAGAAAAAAATCCAAAAAAGGGCCCTTTGCATTTACAGCAAACAACCGAGCACAGTTGAAGATCCGGGGTTTTTTCAAGGGGCATTTGAAAAACCCTTTCAGAGGTTTAAAAAGAAATTTCCAATTTACGTCACTTTATTTCACACAATCGCTTTAACCAAAGGTCGACCCTGCTTACTTTACAACTGATCTAGATTTACTTGATCGGGCTTTTTTGTCGTAGGGAAAATGGTATGGTTGTTCTTTAAGGGGAAGGTTTTTTAAGGAACTGGTTTGGTTTTTATTCTTTTTTGGTGTTGGTGGTTTTCCACGCGGGTGGCCTCCCGGGTGCCCCCTTTGGTTTACCGGGCGTCGATAAAAACAAGGCGTGGTTGGTTTTTTTCCCCTTTTTAAAATGACATTTGTCGCATTTTAATCGGGTTTTAAAATTGGGGGAGGTGCACCCCATTGGGCCTTGTGGGCGGGGGGCTCTAAGCAAAATGATTGGATTGGTGGAAAAAATCCCGAGAAAACGGGCCTAAAGCTTCTCCAGGAGACGCATCAAATTTTCCCATCGCGTCTCCGAACATGCAAGCGCTGAAAGTACGACAAAAATTTTTGACGTCCGTGTGTGGGGAAATGCATGCTTTTAAGCTGGATTTTCGAAAAAAACCCTCTCCTCCTCTCTCTCTCTCTCTCTCTCTCTCTCCTCTTTCTCTCTCTCTTTTTCTCTCTCTCTCTCTCTCTGTTTTAAGTCTCTCTCTTTTGTTATCATTCGGATGAGACTATAAACTGAGGCCCCGGGTGTGCGAACGCACGCAGAACATCTTGAGCACACGTTACAAATCCGTTCCGCCTTTCGGAAGAGCAGGCCATTCGTGTCCCGGGTTTAGGAGCGGATGACAAAATTATTTTTAAAAAAAAAAAAAAAAACAGATGCCCACCAGTTTTTCGTGTTTTTACCCATCCTGAGGAAAAATGGGGAGTTGGAGGTCCCAGAGGGCTCGGGGCTGTATATGGCAACGTTTGGTGGCTCCTGTGACATTACTGGAACCATTCGTATGGGGGTCATTGTTTTTTCCCCAAAAGGATCATTCCGTGGCGTGGAGAGGGGGGGGGGGGGGGGTCTGCTACATGGGTAAACAGCTTGCCCTCCAGACATACTTACCCAGGCTTTGCGCTCTAAAGACTAGAGGGCAACTCCAGAGTTTTCAGGGGACTGATGGGTCCCTTTTTATACTTTGTTACCATAAGTCTTTGTTGTTGTTGTTTTCTCCCCCATAAAAAACCAACCCAGTTCGGCAACCCCCCTTCATTGTATGGACCAATGGGACTTTTTGTGAATAAGTAATTTCTCTCTCGTTGTCTGTTGTCTCTGTCTGTTGCTGTCTGTGTGTTGTCTGTCTGTCTGTCTGTCTGTCTGTCTCTCTCTCTCTCTCTTCTCTCTCTCTTCTCTCTCTCTCTCTCTTCTCTCTCTCTTCTCTCTCTCTCTCTCTCTCTCTCTCTTCCATGTTTATGGCAGTCGTGTGCCAAATACTGTGTGGTCTTGGCAAACCTAGTTCTAATATCACTAAATAGATTTATACGGTCCATTCAGTGATGTTTGAAGACCTAGGATATTGTCTAATACGAGCTTTCAAACCTGGCATGGAAGTGAAAGGTCGTAGTGGTGGGTAGGGGTGTTATGTCATAACAGATGGCAGGCACCTCTTGAGGGCGTGTGGGGTGACAAGTGGAGAGCAATGATTTTGGAGATTGTTGGGTGGTAGTGGTGGTGGTGGGAGATGGGGGGGGGGGGGGGGTGTCGGGTCAGTGTCCACGTTTGGGGTTGTGTGACAAAGTTCACTGGACTGCTTTTGGTGTATGTCAGCTCAATTTGTTAATTTTTTACTAATGATGATAATGATGGTACCGGTAATGATTGATCACAAGAAGAATAGGAACAATGAGAGCTGTAATAACGTTAAAAGTAATAGGGATGGTTGATGATAATAATTATTTATAATTTTGATAATAATGATAACGATAAATGATGATGAAGATGATGATTACTTACGGTTTGTTCTTGACCTCTTCACAAAAAAATCTCTATCTTACAGGTTTTATGATAAAATTATCGATAAAACAAAATCTGCTAAAAAATGCTTATCTCACACACACACACACACACACACACACACACACACACAACACACACACACATGCACACACACACACACACCACACATCACACACATGCACAACACACACACAACACACTACACATATGCACACACACTACACACAACTCACACACACATGCATACCACACACACAATCTTTTTTTTCTTCTAACTTTACCGTCATGTTTTGCTGAAGTCTTTATGGACTGAAGATAATTGTGAAAAATTCTGTTAACACATTAAATGGAATTTTTTGCGAAAACATTAATTTTTATGAAATTTTGAGAGTTTTTCGTTTTATTTGAACAGTAAAGAAATATTACACACGTGTCTAAATGTGGATCCATGTGTGTGTGTTTAGTACTGTAAATCTTCATTTTTCAGTAATTTAATTAAAAGTCAGATTCTGGACAAATCGATAAGTGTTATAAACTAATCAATCACCAAAGAAACAAAGCATTCCACAAGATATCCCCTCAATTATTTGGTTTGAGGCATTATCATAAAATATTAATATCCTCCTTGTATTCAATTTTTGCACATGTAGTCTAAAATCCTTTGCTTTTGGACATTAAAAATACCACAGCTCTCTTGTGGTTCCATTTTTTCCATCAGAAATCTTGATATGCTTTGCTTTGAGGCATTATTTAAAAGTATCAACATCCTGCTTTTTTCGCTTTTTACAGAAGGAAATATAT
Organism: Stramonita haemastoma; assembly: GCA_030674155.1. Classification (NCBI taxonomy): domain Eukaryota; kingdom Metazoa; phylum Mollusca; class Gastropoda; order Neogastropoda; family Muricidae; genus Stramonita; species Stramonita haemastoma. The sequence goes on from CM060342.1 coordinate 38,433,031, forward strand.
TTCAAATGATCACACCCTTTCCCTTTTTACTGATATGTGATACTGAGTTTTAATTAATATATATATATGTATATTTGTATGTAATATGTTATATAAATAAATTAGTACATAAATTATTTGATTGCTTGTGTGTTGTACAGGTCGAATGCAAGCGCTTTGATTTGTTTTTACAAGATATAGCGCTTTATAAATTCCATGTATTATTATTATTTTATGTAAATATTGGTTATATTTATATCTATAAATACTCTCTTCTTTTTTTTTTCTTCTAATAAGCTTCATATGCTTCCCTTTTCAAGAAATTTTCGATTTTAAGTGGAAACACTTTTATCTTTGTACTTAAAGTGGTTGTTGAAATCCTTTCTGTGGTTGCTTTAACATGTGAAAGTTTGTAAAGAACTGATGCAGTTTACTATGCAGAGTGAAGCCCTTATGGAGATGAAATGGTTATCGATGTGTAACGATTTTGTTTTGTTGTTGTTGTTTTAAATAATTGGTTTGAAGTTGTGGTTGGTGTGGAAATCCATTATGTAATTTGTTACACATCTGTAGAATATTTCCTTGAAAATTGTTCATCTGCATGTTTTACATCATTTATTTCTCTGTAACTTTTTAATGTGCTCTTCGCATGTGAATGTTTGTTTCCGATATTAAAACATTTTAAACGATTTATAGCAATGAAATGTCATTGTGTGATTTGTATTTGCGATGCCTAGATTTCCTTTTTTTTTTGCTGCCTCGTCTTCTGTGACGTCCCCGTACTGCTGTTTCCTATGACGCTCATTTCAATCTCCCCGCCACAGCCATACCCTGATTCGCTGTGTCTCATCCCCAGGATCAGCAGTCCACAGGGAACACATCAATATTAGGCCACCATGGGCCACCAGCCAGAGGGCCCTGCACTTCTGCTGAGTCACTTTGGTGATGTTCAGTGGTGCCTGTTCTGATCAAAACATGCAGGACACCACCTACTAACGACAGTATTAGCTCAGTCGCGGAGCCAGATTGAGTGAGTCGCCTACCTGAGGTGGCGACCCCCACGACCCTCCAACGACCGTCTCCCCGTGAACCTCCAAAACCCCAAGGGCTTTGACACAAACTCACCACAAGGCACAGAAGTGCATGGGTAAACATAATCTCAGGTTTCCCCATGAGACTAGAGCAAAGGGAGCCACCGAATCAGAGGCAATTTTTATTATTGCTTTGATGATCAATGGTGACGGGGATGATGTCATGTTGTTGCTGTGGAAGTGCATCTGCTTTGAGACTACTTGACAGGCTGTACTTTACGCTTTCTGTCATAATATATCCTGGCGTCAACCAGGCCCGTAGAGATACAGACATCTGCAGTGTTGGTCGGGTAATTTGAGCAACACTCTCAAATTTGCATCCGTAAAGTGGATGAAGCTCGACTGTGTGGTCCCAGTCTCCCCACTGAGCCCACAGCACACTCACTTTGGGTAGGAGCTGGCCGGAGTCCGAAAAATCCCTATGAACCTTATGGGACTCGAACCCGCGACCTTCCAGTCCGAAATCCAAAGCGCTAATCACTGCGCCAAGGCGGCTGGTTGATGCCAACATTTCTCTTTTTACTTAAAAAAAATAATAAATAAACAATGCTTTATTGGTAAAATGGAACATTTAACTGCTTTTGACTTTACTTGGTGAGAGAGGAATGTATGGGCAGTGACTGCCATTGTGTGAAACAAGGGGAGTACCACAGTGAACACTGTTTTAGTTAAATTAAAATCATCAGAACTTTCAAGTCACAAATTTTGAGAAAATCTGTGTTATTGATGTAAGGCATGTGATAATAATTATACATACCACCACTTATTTCCTTGAGAAAATTGTAACATGCAACTAAAGTCTTTTGCAAACTCTTTTAATTTAAAGCTTGTTGGATGATGATGGCTCTTTTTGTTGTTTAGTTAGAATCAATCCCCTAGTAAGGTTTTCACACAGCAGTTTCAGAATTCCAGACCTTTCACTTGTGATGAATTCGTCTTCAAAATATCTTAGAACTTTCAAAGGACTTTACAACACTAGGTCCTGTAAATTTTCCACAACCTTTATACACATTCTAATTCTTTTTATAAGCACCTTGCTGCTATGTATACAAATTACTGATAACTAATTCTTACAGATTTAAAAGGCGCACACACCCACACACATGCACACGGCGCGCACACACACACACTCGCACACACTCTCTCTCACACACACACACACACAGAGATAATAAGCAAGCAGTCATAATATTTTTTTTATATTTATTCCAGCTCATGTCACGGCTGTTTAATTGCTTCACACAATCAGTACACCAACACTCTGCACAATGGAAAGTCGCATTGTACACATGCAGACATGCCAACCCCTGAACGCACTTTCAGCAGAAGCAGAATATACGGCGTTTACAAAACGCCCAGCATTCTTACTCAGTTCACGATACTGTGCGACCTTGATATAACACTGAAGATCCTTCATGTAAAGATCCACACAGCACAACCACCATGAAACTGGTGAACATTGCATGAGTTCAGCTTTTTAGTCCATCATCAAATGTCCATCCATTCACGTATTCTCCTTTCTTCAATCCTAAGGTTAAGGTTTCATTCTCAAACTTCCACATGGTCCCCACTTAGTTTATCAAAAGAAAATATTTGTGGCTCTTTACAGACACTTACAAGGAGCTCCTACTGCCAACAGCAGCAATGGAGATAGTTAAGTTACAGACGCTGCTGTAACCTAAAAAGATGATTACCTAAACAGCAAGCAGGTAGGCGACATGGAAATAAAACGTACCATGCTGACTCTCCCCTAATAGCCAGGCCCAGAACTTAACAAAACCCCGAGAAAGGCAGAACAGAGAGAGAGAGGAATGGAAGGAACTGGTTGTTAAGTCTTCAGGGGTGCCCCCACAGTCACCAGACTAAGAGATAGACAGAAATTTGATAGATGTTGACTAAAAAAAAAAAAAAAGTTGATTATCCAGTACATCAGAAGATTGGGTAAAGGTTGACTAGTCATTGATGATAGTGACAATAACAGCTTACTGCATTTTTTTTTTTTTTTTGGGGGGGGTTGGGGGTTGTCATTGTTTGAGGAAGGAGAAACAGATATAGATTGCAGTTGAAGAGGAATAGCTTCCACTGAAAGGTGAAAGGTTGGCATGTCCGCATTCATGGAATTGAAGAAATATCATCAGTACACCCATACTCCCCCCCCCCCCCAAAACCGACCCGTTGTTTGACCTGTACTATAGCTTGTATGTTGTCGACAGTGAAATCAACATACCTTCAAATCTTGAACATAATCCCCATTGTCTTTATACATTTATTTTTTAACAATTTTATATTAAAAAGCTTGGGAGCATTGCCATTACAATTTGACGGCTTGGGATGGAGTCACAACGGAGGCCCCATTCAAAGGGATTTTTTTCCTAGAGTTATCATCAGTGCCGACTCCATTCTCCCGTAAGTCCTCTGGATGAGACTTTAAACCAAAGCACCATTAAGTAAATGCATGTAGAATACCTTGTGCACACATTAAAGCCCATTCTACCTTTCTGAAGAGTAGGCCATTTGTGACAGTAAGAACGAACGACAAAATAAGAAAATGTATGCACACTGGTGTCATGCTTCAGATCTTTAAGTCAGGAAAAAAAAGAAAAGAAAATGGCTACCTCGACTAGTCAGATGCACAGAAATCTCACCACTGGTGAACCACAAAGCTCTAGCAAAGGAGACACTTTAAAAAAAAATTTTTTTTTTGGAGACACTTCTTTATGTCTTTGTGTTCAGCTATAACACTATCATACCAATAACATGCTGATGCAGACACTGTATTGAAAAGTGACGATGAATGAATGCAGGTTCGCACTGTCGATCGTCCAGCTGAGCATGCAATTCATTGTCTTCAGGGAACTCATTTCTCCTCACCAACAATACATTATCTCCAGTTGAAACTTTTGTCCTGACAAACCACTCAGTGCACACATCAATCACACCTCACTCATGACATTTATCCACACACACACAGAAAGTCACACACACACACACAGAAAACATATCTGACGCTCCACCACAAAATGAGTCGCTTAGCACATTACCCAGTTTTGTGCTAGGAGCCATTACAGTCAGGTGGGGGTCAAGTTGTCAATTTTTATATTTCGATTGATTATTAAACTATATCCATTTATCTACCTTGTAATGAAACATCAAGGCATAATTTTTATTCCTGTAGCTTTTAAATGTGTTTTGAAAATACCCAAGCCCTCATTCTGACAACCAGTTACGAAAAACTAACTTGCCCGTTTCTCATTTTGTCACATCCTGCAGTCTATCATTTCAAATTTGTAATAACTTTGCGCAGAATTATCCGATTTTCAATCTTTTTTTTTTTTGTATTGAAGAGCCTTTTTATTGTAGATTAATAACTTGTCAATAACTAAAAATTGACCTCTGGTGCAATGCGACTCTATGCGGTGAAGCGTCACATAGGTTAAAGTCACACACACACACTCACCCACCACACACAAACACACAAAAAAAGCATGCACATTCACCCCCACAGTACAGACCCTCAAACACCCACTATCACACTCACACAAACACAACCCACAACAATCACCACCACACAACAATCACACCCCCAGCTAGCGTTCATCAATGAGCGGGGTACCGTCCCCTTGTGGCGAATCTCCATTATACTGCTCGTAAGACGTGGACGGAGCAGCGGAGACGGCCGGAGAGGCGGAGACGCGAGGACTCTTGGAGCGCGGGGTGGAGCGTGGGGTGCCCCTGGGGGTGCCTCTGGGGGTGGACCCCCGGGGACTGTGGGTGCCCATCTCGGCCAGCTCGCTCTGCCGTTGCTTGGCCCACAGCTCGGCCGCCCTGGCCCAGTCTGTGCCCGCACTGGCCACGCCCGAAGACACCCCCTTGCCCAGTGCGGGTGAGGCTCCGGGCATGGGCGTGCCGCGTGTGGGCGTGCGGGCCAGGGGGGTGGGGAGGGTGGGGGGGGCGGGGGTGCGGGCGTTGGCCGGGGTGCGGGGGGTGGCTCCGGGCCAGGCGTGGCGAGGGGTGGGGTGGTAGGAGGGGGTGGCGGCTGATCCCCCCACAGGGGTGGGCATCGACCCCCCTCCTCCCCTCCCCCTCCGGGGGGTCCTGCGAAGGATGAGGGTGTCATCATGCCGCCCATCATTGGGGTTGTCACCGGCTGTAACAATAACGATAACAATGAATGTATAAATTAAGAGTGATGAGAGCTGCGTGTGGACAAGATTTTTTTTTTTTTTTTAAGGATCACATCAGTTTGCCATTAACAGCTTATGTAACTCTGAAAAAGTCCATCTTTTTAGTCAGTAGTTTCAATACATTTGCTTCTTTACAATAAGGATGGTTCAGAGAATCAAGCAATGTCTATGGTATTCAAGTCTATAAGTATCTGATAACACACTGCACCACAAGAATATTACAGTTATATCTTCAACACTGCTCACATAATTTAATTCTGCAGTACTGATTCAATGAATAATAGGAATGCCAGAATAAAGAATCCACTACTCTCTGCTAGAATCTTTCGATGTTATTGTGACAGATGGACCACCTTTTTCACACTGTCAGGTAAAAATTATTCCTCACCTATATATTCTAACACAACAAAAAACCCGTAACATTAAATTTCTCCTTTCACACACAACCAAGTCCATCCATCCCACCCACCCACCCCTCCCTCCCTTAGTCTGACGACCGTGGGGGCACCCCTGAAGACTTGACAACCAGTTCCCTCCATTCCTCTCTCTCTCTGTTCTGCCTTTCTCAAAAGTTTGGTTGAGTTCTAGGCCCGTCCATTCGCTGATGTCCTCCCATCTCTTCCTTGGTCTGCCTCTTTTTCTCTCCTCTTTGGACAGTCAGTGCCTTGCAGTTTGCAGTCCTTTTGAATACACCTCATACTCCACAAAAACTAAAAAAACAACCACCCAAAACCCCCACTAACACGTACCCCCTGGAATCCATTTAAGTTTACGCTTCTTTACGACTGATATAAGACTTTCATAGGGACCAATGGATTGCTGGATTCAGATTCAACCACTAACACGCACCCCCTGGAATCCAGTGTGGAGGTTGGCGGAGTAGGAGCCGGGGAAGCCGCGTGAGGAGAAGGAGGGGGTGGCAGCGGCGGCGGTGGGGGCAGTGCCCTGAGGGGTGGCCTGGGGCACACTGCCGTACATCTGCCGCCCTGATGACACTCTGCCCGGCGTCATTCTGCCCGGTGTCATCCTGCCAGGAGTCATCCTGCCTGGTGTCATTCCTGTTGACACATAACACCACCGTCAGCACCTTGAGGCACAGTGCACAAATCAAATATCACTCAGTACGGCCTAGTCAAGTGTTAAATTTAGCGTGCTCCTTCCTTTTACCTTGTCCATGAGTGGTCAGCTCCTGCTATAATTAGCACCAGCTCCTGCTATAATTAGCACCAGCTCCTGCTATAATTAGCACCAGCTCCTGTTATAATTAGCACCAGCTCCTGCTATAATTAGCACCAGCTCCTGCTATAATTAGCACCAGCTCCTGCTATAAATAGCACCAGCTCCTGCTATAATTAGCACCAGCTCCTGCTATAATTAGCACCAGCTCCTGCTATAATTAGCACCAGCTCCTGCTATAAATAGCACCAGCTCCTGCTATAATTAGCACCAGCTCCTGCTATAATTAGCACCAGCTCCTGCTATAATTAGCACCAGCTCCTGCTATAATTAGCACCAGCTCCTGCTATAATTAGCACCAGCTCCTGCTATAATTAGCACCAGCTCCTGCTATAATTAGCACCAGCTCCTGCTATAATTAGCACCAGCTCCTGCTATAATTAGCACCAGCTCCTGCTATAAATAGCACCAGCTCCTGCTATAATTAGCACCAGCTCCTGCTATAATTAGCACCAGCTGGCCACAGCTGGGCGGGATTGGGCTGGGATAATGAGCAGCTGAGAGGAGCTGAAAGTGAGGGACACTGACAGCTGTGGGATGGGATAATGAGCAGCTGAGAGGAGCTGAAAGTGAGGGACACTGACAGCTGTGGGATGGGATAATGAGCAGCTGAGAGGAGCTGAAAGTGAGGGACACTGACAGCTGTGGGATGGGATAATGAGCAGCTGAGAGGAGCTGAAAGTGAGGGACACTGACAGCTGTGGAGGGTTCATCACTGTCACTCCCAGCATATACCAGTTTGGAAATGATAATGACATAACAACATACAAATAAGAACAACAACAAAGAAAGTCCAAAAATTTTTCTTTCTTTAAAACTGCCAAAAATATTTTCTCCTACTTTTGAAATAAAACATCCACATTCATACCATACAAACGAAAGAAAAAGATTTTTTTAAAACCCAAATCACTGACACCCCAAAAAAAGATAAAAGACCTCTTCAACATACATCAACTTTTGATGATAATAAAAGTATGGAATTTTTACAGTGCTAAATCTTGTAAAGCAAACAAATAGAAGCGCTCACATTCATATCATTTCTGCACATGCAACAGTTCACAAAAAAACCCTCAACCATTCACAATAAACTAAAACTCTCTATTCTCTCACACACTCACAGCCTCTCAGATCAACACAACCAAACCTTAACCTTGAATCCATTTTGAACCACTATTATAATAATGTGTGGTTACCAAGTGGATAGGTGACTGTTTGCACGCCTTGGCTTCAGTAAAGTCCCCCCAGCTGTCAAAGGAAACCTGCCCTCTTTAGGGTCAGGGAAGGTAAAGCAGCGAGGGAGAGGAGATGGGCACCGCCCTCAACATGCTGGCCCCTAGAGAAGCTGAGGTCTCTGATGCCTCGCTCTCCTACGACCACACAGGTTATGGGACACCTTTACCTTTACTTTACCTATTATAATAATAATAATATAAAAAAAAAATGAACTGTGACTCACTCTGCATGCCCAGGTTAGGCGTGGCGTAGGCAGAGGCAGCAGCTGGGGTGCGTGTGCTGGCTGGGGTACCTGAAATCACATCCACCCTGCAATCAGTCACCTCATCCTACATCCACCCTGCAGTCAGTCACTCTATCCTATTTATCATATCCACCCTGCAGTCAGTCACTCTATCCTATTTATCATATCCACCCTTCTGTCAGTCACTCTCATCCTATTTATCATATCCACCCTTCTGTCAGTCACTCTCATCCTATTTATCATATCCACCCTTCTGTCAGTCACTCTCATCCTATTTATCATATCCACCCTTCTGTCAGTCACTCTCATCCTATTTATCATATCCACCCTTCTGTCAGTCACTCTCATCCTATTTATCATATCCACCTTCTGTCAGTCACTCTCATCCTATTTATCATATCCACCCTTCTGTCAGTCACTCTCATCCTATTTATCATATCCACCCTTCTGTCAGTCACTCTCATCCTATTTATCATATCCACCCTCTGTCAGTCACTCTATCCTATTTATCATATCACCTGCAGTCATCACTCTTCTATTTATTTATTTCATTTTTTTTTTATACCATTTTATGTCACAGCAGATTTCTCTGCGTGAAATTCGGGCTGTTCTCCCGGGGAGAGCGCGTCGCCACAAGTACAGCGCCTACCCTTTTTTTTTCTTTTTCCTGCATGCAACTGTATTTGTTTCCCTATCAGAGTGGCTTTATTCTACAGAATTTTGCCAGGGTCAACCCCCTTGTTGCTGTGGGTTCTTTTACATGCGCTAAATAATGCTGTGTTTTCAACCACCCCCCAATGATACAGAACGTCACACAATTCGCAGGTGTGTTCTAAATATGGGCACACGACACTGCGATTGGCAGTTCGGAAGTAATCTAACTACCGCCCCATCACAAAAAAACAAAAAAAACGCTGAGTGAAAACCCCCTGAGGGCCACTGACCAGGAATGGCGTCCCTGAAGTGCTCCTTGAACCATCGGACCATGGAGTTGAGGGAGGAGAACATCTGCTGTCGGTACTTCAGCCCTCAGGGGCCACGCTGAAATACTCGTGACGCACGGCATCGCGTGGCAGGTAGGACAGCAGGAACCTGCCCGGCCACTGCGCACTGGCACTGATGTAGTACGGGATCCTGAAACACACAATGAAAAAATCATCACTGTTTTTAGATTCTGTGGAAATGAGATAATGAAGCCATAACACTTTTCTTTAGCAGCGAAACGTTAAAAACACATCTCTCTCTCAATGGGAGGTGGTTTTTTTGCTCATTTGTTTGATAGGTTTTTTTGGTTTTTTTGCTTTATTTTATTTTTTAAAATATTTTTTTAATTCTTTAGATAGATAGCTCGATGAAAAAAAAAATCAATACTTATTCAATATACCACCTGGAAATAAAAATGAGATTTGATCTGATTTGATGCACCGTCTCATCAAGATGACAAGCAGAGCAAGTTTTCGTAAGAGTAAGTTTTTGTGTAACGGTGGGAACAGACGACAAGATTTGTTACAAAACTGCATGCACACGGGGACTGGATGTAAAAAAGCACACGAGTGCTTATTCTATTATCCTCAATATAAAAGAGTAAAAAAAAAAAAATAAATAAAAAAAAGTTTTCCGTTTCCATCATCTATCAACTCTACAGCCCACTGCAGCGAAACGTTAAAAACACACATCTTTCAATCAATGCACTGTCTCATCAAGATGAAAACAACAAGAGGCATGTGGTGTGAAGGCAGCCAGCTTACTTGGAGGGCGTCTTCTTCTTGTCCTCCTTCAGCACTTTCTCCATGGCTTCGCGGTCGTCTCCGTTCTGGCGGAAGTAGCGGTACCCCACGATGTCCCGCACACAGCTCGCCATGGGCTGGATGTGTCGTGCGATGATTTCATCCAGGTCCTCAAATTCCTGTTGGCAAACATTGTTTTTTCATTATCCCTTTTTTTTTTTTTCTCCCCCATTGATTTATAATGGAATTGTAACACTAATTCCTGTTTTAGAAACATTTTTCATCCCATTCTTTTTTGCCCATTGATCTATAACAGATTTGTATCACTAATTCCTGTTTGGAAATCTTTCATCCCATTCTTTTTCCCCCATTGATATACAACAGAATCATAACAAAATATGGTAGCTAGTAATAGTAATATAAGGAACAGATGAATAAGTTACATGGTCTTACATTTGTTATTAGAAAATTTGTCCTAATCAGATGACATTGAACAGAAGTATGATCACCCTGCAGAACCATCAATAAAGTCAACATTTTCTTTCCTTTTCTGTTTTCTAAAGCATGCACCTACACTCCTTTTTCCCTTTCAAATTCAACCTATTCAAGACATTATTTATAAGTTCATGACACCAAAATGAAATTCATCAAAGTCATGAAAATATCCCTACCCCCTCTCCCATTAACGCACTTTAAATTGCCCTTCAAATGGTGACAAACTATGGTTTATGTAAAAAGATGGGGAAAAAAAAGGTTTTCTTCCACAAGTTCATTCTTTTCTATGGCACTCAGAGAGAGAGAGAGAGAGAGAGAGAGAGAGAGAGAGAGAGAGAGAGAGAGAGAGAGAGAGAGAGAGAGAGAGAGAAAGAGAGAGAGAGAGAGAGAGAGAGAAGAGAGAGAGAGAGAGAGAGAGAGAGAGAGAGAGAGAGAGAGAGAGAGAGAGAGAGAGAAGACAGACAGACAGACAGACAGACAGACAGAAAGAGACAGCCAGCCAGCCAGCCAGCCAGAATAAAAGCTTAGGGCATAAACACAGAACGTTGTGTGTTTAACAACAAAGACTAACGATGCCAGACACAGCTACCAGCAACACCAACACCCGACACCCAAGACTCAAAGACTCCTTTCATGTCTCCACTGGAGAAATAAAGAGACCCTGGTGGTTGTTGTTGTTGTTGTTGCTGTTGCGGAGCTGACTGACCGACTCACCTCGTCCCCAATGAGGAGGGACTTTCCCAGGGAGAAGATGTTGGTCTTGCCCTCCTCCACCACGTCAATGTGCTGCAGGATGCCCTCCCCCACCTTCCACGTCACCGTCAGGTGGTCTGACCCCTGACACACACACAGGGAAACATCCGTGAAGTTTTCCCCTGGAGTTAACATCAGAGCTGACTCCACTCTCCCCAAAAGTCCTTCGGATGAGACTTTAAACTGAGGCCCCCATGTGTGAACGCAAGCAGAACATCTTGCGCACACGTTAAATCCTGTTCCGCTTTTCGTAAGAGTAGGCCATCGTGTGCCGGTGGGAACAGATGACATTTACAAAACTGCATACACACGGGGACTGGATGAAAAAAAAGCACTAGAGTGCTTATCCCATTATCCTCGATATAAAAGAATCAATCAATCAAATCAAATCAAACATCGCACATGTGACACTACTGTTACAACACCTTAATGCAGGTAACAGAATCATAATGTAGCAGCACTGATAGATAATAATGTAACAACACTATCTTCTTGGTTTAACCCTCTTAGTCCCGAACCAGGATTTGCTGGGATTGAATAATTGCCCCCCCTTGAACCCCCCCCCCCCCCCCTGGGATTTACACACAGTAGATTTCCATCACGCTGCAGCCATCACTAATTGCTACCACATGTCAAAGCTCTGTCAGGCTAGATGTACAAAACCCTGCTGAGAGTCTGGAAGTAATTATAGCTGCTGGTAGCTACTTAGGAGGAGGAAAAGGCCAGCGAGCATGTGTGCCTGACCTGATTTCGTGATGGAATGCGAAATCTAGGGGCAGTTTGTGTTCAGAGAGTCCGAATGCAAGAGGGTTAAAGTCTCATGACTAAACACAGGCATTACAGCACAGAGCAAGAGAGAGATCAGTGAAAAAAAAGACAGGAGTAAATTCACTACTGACCTTTTTTTTCTTTTCAAAAAAGTTTTTTTTCACTACTGACCTTTCAAAAAAAAACCTTCCCACTACATACATTTTTTTTCCACTACTGATCTTTTTCTTCTTTTTCCCCCCACTACCGACCTTTTTTTATCTATTTTTCCCCACTACTGACCTTTAAAGAAATTCACTACTGACCTTTTTTCTGTACATTTTTTCACTGCTGACCTTTTAATTTTTTTTAAAGTACTGACCTTTAAAAATTTAACTACTGACCTTAAAAATCCCCCCCATGACTTTTTTTGAAAAAAGATTTTTTCACTACTGACCTTTTTTCCTTATTTCCCCCCCCCACTATTAACCTTAGAATTTTTTTTTCCCCAACTGACCTTGCTGCTGGGTCGGATGATGACATCCCCCATCTCCATGTCGCCCATGGCTTTCTCACATTCCTTGTAGGCGATGTTGCGGAAGTTGGGGTGAGCAATGACGCGCTTCGTGTACGCTGTACCACACAACAACAACATCATCGCAACTGCATATCACAGGCCACACAACTTGTGAACATAATGAAAACAGATTTAATTCATATAGCGCTCTCTTATCTTGTAAAAACTGCATATATTTTCCTGCATACAGTACACTCTGCCCACTAAACCTGGGAAGTAAAACCAAAAAAAAAACCCAGAAAGAAAACCTCAATATATTTCTACTTAACGTGGAATGAATACTACGCTTCTTTTTTTTTTTTTTTTTTTTTAAACCTTTTCACTGAGGCATTTCCAATCCTCTTTTCAAGACTCCAAAGACTCTCCAAAATATCAGACAATTTCAATAACAACATTACAGTGTTGTGTTGTAACTCATAAAATAATGTCTTCAATCAGTACATATTTCTCTGTATGTTATCTGATCTAGTCTGACTGCAGTAAAGTGGCAATCACTGTTTCGTTCACTTTGTTGTTGTCATTGTTGAAAGCATCAACATGGCTATGATGATCTTTCTGGGTGCTATCTGCACGGAATACCTCTTAACTCTTTTACAAGCTCTCCATGGTATTTTTTAAATTTTTAACATAGTCTGCCCTGTGCCTTGCATTCAACAGCATTCACTCTTTCTCCCAATGATTAAAAATGGTGAAATTTGAAATAGAAAAGATGCACACACAAAAAAATAAAGATCAGAATTAACTCTTTTTCCCGATGACTAAAAAATGATGAAATTTGAAACAGAGAGTATAAACAAAAAAACCAATAAAAGATGTAACATAAGAGAAAACAAACAAAATAAAAAGATAACATGGAACACAAAACAATAAAAAAAAATTTTTAAAAACCCACCAAAACCCATAAAGCAGAAAACAAACAAAACAAAAAAAATGTTACACAAAACAGACAACCAATAAAAACAAAGAAACAAAAATAAAACAAGCACACATGTATCTACTACCCAGATATAAACCAAACCTAACCAACAGCTGGTCACTCCCTCCCTCCCTCACACACACAGCAAGAACACAGCAGAAAACGACAACAGCAGCAGACTTACTCTGTCTGGCCAGCAGTTTCTACTTCTCCCTCACACACACAGCAAGAACACAGCAGAAAACGACTACAGCAGCAGCAGACTTACTCTGTCTGGCCATCAGCTTCTTCTTCTCCTCCTCCTTGTCCAGGATGGATTTCTCCTGGTCGTAGTCATAGTACAGGTCCCTCTGGGTCTGAACACACAGCATTATACACACTATACAGGTCCCTCTGGGGTCTGAACACACAGTATTATACATACTATACAGGTCCCTCTGGGGTCTGAACACACAGCATTATACACACTATACAGGTCCCTCTGGGGTCTGAACACACAGCAGTATACATACTATACAGGTCCCTCTGGGGTCTGAACACACAGTATTATACATACTATACAGGTCCCTCTGGGGTCTGAACACACAGTATTATACATACTATACAGGTCCCTCTGGGGTCTGAACACACAGTATTATACATACTATACAGGTCCCTCTGGGGTCTGAACACACAGCAGTATACATACTATACAGGTCCCTCTGGGGTCTGAACACACAGCATTATACATACTATACAGGTCCCTCTGGGGTCTGAACACACAGTATTATACATACTATACAGGTCCCTCTGGGGTCTGAACACACAGCAGTATACATACTATACAGGTCCCTCTGGGGTCTGAACACACAGCATTATACATACTATACAGGTCCCTCTGGGGTCTGAACACACAGCAGTATACACACTATACAGGTCCCTCTGGGTCTGAACACACAGCATTATACACACTATACAGGTCCCTCTGGGGTCTGAACACACAGCAGTATACACCATTGCACCATAAGGAGGGCTGGCTGGTGATGGGGAAGTATAGGGGATACAAACATTCTTAATCATTACACATTTTTGACAAGTGTTTCATCTATTGTCTGACTGTCGTTACAATCTCTTGCACCTTTAATTTGCTGCAAAATTACTCAAACTCCCCAGGTAGGTAATTTCAAAGTGATTCCCAGGTTTGATAAGTGAGTCAAGAACACCTATCAGGTGACCCCCCGGGGTTTAAAGTTACACTGGGGAACACATAACAGATATGTGATTATCAGTATCAACCATGTTCATTCTTTCATTCAGAAACATCCACTCTCTCAACACAGCACGGTTCTAACTTGAACAGCATCAATACATCTATGTGTACAGACAATGCCCACTCACTTCCAGTTCCCATCGTTGTCCACAAGATCGGATGATTTGCTGGTCAGCTCCACTTGAAATCGGTCAATGTCGATCTTTATGATGCGGGCATGGATCGTCATGTTTCTCTGTAGTGCAAAACAAACAAAAAGAAATATAGATGTTGGCTCCATTTCATCCAATTATGATACAAATACAGCAAAGCTGCGTATCTACATCTTATCACAAACTTATACATTGAATGACTAAGAGTACTTACTTCAAAAGATATGTTTCAGCATTCACTAAATCCCACCACTGGTAAACCTAGAAGCTCTAGCTGAGGAATGAAAAGAATGCACACTCTCACACACACACACTTAACCCCCCCACCCACACACACACACTCACCCACCCCCCACCCCAAAACCCACCCTTTCAACACACTCTCTCTCACAACAAGACTTCAAAACTCAACAAAAGCAATCCCACGCAACAACAACAGCAAAGAGGGGGGGAAAAAAATAAAAATTTTAAACAAAAAAAAAAAAACCCGGCAAAGAGGGGGAAAAAAAACCCCCCAAAATTAAAAAAAAAAAAATAAAATAAAATAAAAACCCCAGCCAAGAGGGCTGGCTCACTCACAGCAACGCGGGCAGTGGGTCCGTGACCTGTTGTCGCTGAGGTTCCTGATGTGCAGGAAGCCCGCCACGCCGTTGTCCAGCCGTGTTCCTCACCCCCACCGCTGACCCCGACAGTTGCCCCGTCAAAATGGCTCCACACCTGATCAGCAACAATTACATCAGCGTTAGTATTATTTACTTCTTTTTTTTTTTAAATAAATTTTTTTTTTAATGGCTTCACATCTGATCACAGCAACAACACCATGGTTAGTTTTATTATTATTATTATTTTTTTTAAAATTATTTTTATTATTTTAAATGGCTCCACACCTGACCACTAACACCAGGGTTTAGTTATTATTATTTTTATTATTACTTTTTTAAAAATTATTATTATTATCTTTAATTTTCATTTATTATTTTTTTGTTGTGCTGCCTCATTTTCCGTGACGTTCCTATCCCTGCTGTTCCCACGCCCAAGTGTTATTATTCTGTCCGTCTTTTCCTACAACATTCCAACGCTGCCTCTTCCCTTCTCTGCTGTGATGGCAAAGAATTAAAAAAACAAACAAACATAAAAACATGCAATAATGTGCACATTTATTCATTCTTTATGAAAAAAAAGACTTATGGGATACGAGAAAGTGGAGAGACAGAGGTCACTGTCCAAAAATAAAAAAGAGAAAGAGAACTTGGGGCTCAGACTGACCATATGAGCAAAGATAAAGAGCCAACTCAAGGAGCACAGGTAGAGAAGTGCAAAAAAAACTAAAACTCCCGAGTATGACTACGGTAAAGGTAAAGGTAAAGGTGTCCCATAACCTAGGCAGTCGTAGGGGAGTAAGGCGTCAGAAACATGTACGAGTACAGACAGCCTGACAAAGACAGACAGACAGACATCATGACAAACACACAGACAGACAGGGGGCACCCACCTCAGAGAGCTCTGGGAAGTCGTTTTTGAGGCAGAAGGGGCACTGCCACAGTCCTGTCTCGTCATTGCGCACAGGATTGGCCTGGTCCAGCTGGTCGCCCTGGGGACGCTTGTAGGCGATGCCCACCACTCGCGTCATCACCATCTTGCCTGAGGCACACACCAACCACAGCATCAGGGTCTGTCTGTCTTCACTCGTACACTTAGTGAAATACTACTGCTGAACATTAGGCCATTTCACATGCATCAGTCACACACCAACCACAGCATGAGAGTTGGTCTGTCTTCACTCGTACACTTAGTGAAATACTACTGCTGAACACTAGGCCATTTCACATGCATCAGTCACACACCAACCACAGCATGAGAGTTGGTCTGTCTTCACTCGTACACTTAGTGAAATACTACTGCTGAACACTAGGCCATTTCACATGCATCAGTCACACACCAACCACAGCATGAGAGTTGGTCTGTCTTCACTCCTACACTTAGTGAAATACTACTGCTGAACACTAGGCCATTTCACCTCCCAATCATAACTTTTATTATTTTAAATGGGTAGTCCCCCTGGGGACGCTTGTAGGCGATGCCCACCACTCGCGTCATCACCATCTTGCCTGAGGCACACACCAACCAACCACAGCATGAGGGTCTCTCTTCACTCCTACACTTAGTGAAATACTACTGCTGAATATTAGGCTATTTCACCTCCAAATCATAACTTTTTTTTTTTCAATATCCAAACAATCAGCTTCATTTTCCTTCAATGTCAGGTAGGTACCTACCGACATAGAAGGTCTCAGGGGTTTCCTTGGTCAGCATGTTGAACCTCTCCTCATTGGTGGGGGAGCGGTACGGCACACGCAGGTCTTTGTAGCGCTGGTTCAGCTCCGCACGGATGTCGTACAGGGTGATGTGTTTGTCCCCATAGCCCTGAAATGGGTGACATAAACAGCTTGTTCTGTTATACTTTTTCCTGTGTTTTCATCAACTCTGTGTGTGTGTCTGTGTGTGTGTGTGTGTGTGTGTGTGTGTGTGTGTGTGTGTGTGTTGTGTGTGTGTGTGTGTGTGTGTGTGTGTGTGTGTGTGTGTGTGTGTGTGTGTGTGTGTGTGTGTGTGTGTGTGTGTGCGTGCGTGCGTGCGTGTTTTATATAAAACTGAGAAAATCAGGAGCAATTGGTTTTCAATGCTATCTTCATTCACTGCCTAACTCTGTTTCAGGCTTGCACAAAAAAGCTCATACATTCAAGTTTTAACACATACACACACCTATAGTGTAAACACTATACATTGTTTTTAAGTTCTCAAAGTTTTATGCAATCATCAAATCACAAAAAACACGAATAATAAAACTGGGAAACAACATCAAGCCATAGCTTATTTTAGTCTCTGATCAAATATATTATTTTTAATCCTCACACACTAGAAGTATAGAAGTATATGCACTTTATCAAATATTTTACCTTTCACAGTTTTGGTATTTATTTTAACAAGGATTTTATCTCCCCCCCCCCGAACTTTTATACCCATTATAAGTTGGGGTTTTATCTAACACCACAAATCTTTGCTATACCTTTTCACAAAGTTCAACCCTCACAAAATTTGTAGTCCAAGAACTCAATAGAGAGATAGATAGAGAGAGAGAGATAGAGAGATAGACAGACAGACAGACAGACAGACAGACAGACAGACAGACAGATAGATAGATAGATAGATAGATGGATAGATGGATAGATGGATAGATAGATAGATAGATAGATAAACAGATACATAGATAGATGGGAGGGAGGGAGGGAGGGATGGATGGATGGATGGATGGATGGATGGATGGATGGATGGATGGATGGATGGATGGATGGATGGATGGATGGATGGATGGATGGATGAATGGATAGATGAATGGGTAGATGGATATATAGCTCGATAGACACAGAGAGAGAGAGAGAGAGAGAGAGAGAGAGGAGAGAGAGAGAGAGAGAGAGAGAGACACACACACACATACACACACCTGTCTCTCCGGCTCCTCGGATAGACAGACAGAACAGATAAAACATACAGACAGAACAGACAGACAGACAGATAAGATAGACAGATAAGACAAACTGACAACACAAACAGACAGAACAGACATACAAGACACACAGACAAACACACACCCAAGGTCCCCCCCCCCCCCCTCCTCCTCACCCCCCCCCCCCCCCCCCCCCCCCCCCCACACACACACCTGTCTCTCCAGCTCCTCAGCGAAGGCGTCCAGGTCTAGGTCCTTCAGCCTCTCCGGGGACTCCAGGATTTCCTCCAGCGCTCCGGCGGGGTTGGCGTCCTCGGCGGTGTCGTCGTACTCCAGGGCGTCCACCGCCATCTTCGCGCGCCCACTCGTACGCCTCGGGGTGAACCCGCGACCCGTCCAGTACATCCACATAGTTCTCCGTGCTAAGGGAGAAAACCAAAGCTCCCTTCTGATGACAGTGTCTTATGTGGGAAACGGGACACAGCTTGTTGTTAGTCAGTCTTTTCAAGTTAGTTCAAGTCTGTCCCCAGCCTAAGGTTCATCAGGCTGGTGCTTATCCTGGTTTCTGTGGCCGCGTTAATTAAGCGACTGAGAGTCATAGACTTCCCCCTGGATAGGATCGGTGGTCTAGGTGGTCACGCGCCTTGCCTAGAAAGCAAAAAGTCTGGGTCGGAGTGTGTGGGCTTCGTACCCCGTTTGGACCCAAAACTTTTTTCCCATCTATTAGACCCTGAGTGGTGGTCTGGGCGCTAGTCTTTCGGATGAGACGATAAACCGAGGTCCTGTGTGTTACACATCACTATTTAGCGCACGTAAAAGAACCCACAGCAACAAGGGGGTTGTTCCTGGCAAAATTCTGTAGAAAGATGCCACTCTGATAGGGAAACAAATACACTTGCATGCAGGAAAAAGAAAGAAAAAAAAAAGGGTAGGCGCTGCACATGTGGCGACGCGCTCTCCCCGGGGAGAGCAGCCCAAATTTCACGCAGAGAAATGAAACGTTTTTAAAGAAAAAAACCCTAACTGAAGAAAACAGATCCCAAACTACCCGACTACGCAGAAAAGCAATAAATTCCATGTATTATTATTACTATTATTATTATTAAAAGCTCAAAGTGGATTGGTTACCTGTCGCCCAGACTGTTGGTGTCCAGTTTGATGAAGCCCGCACAGTTGATGAACACCTTGGGCCCCATGTGACACACCTGCACAAGCTGGGTTCGGTTCTCCAGGCGACTGTTGTTCTGCTTCAAAATCTGTCCACACACACCAAGATGTCTAATTAGCATGCACAGTACTGCACCACAATGGACAAAGTAACAGACAGAAAATACAATCTTTTATTTTTTTTTTGTTGGTTCCTCAGCCAGATCTCCCAGATTCACCAATGCTGAGATTTTCGCATATGCGGCCATTTTTTGCCCACCATAAAGGTAGCTGCATTCTGACTTCAGGGATGTCTAAACAGGACACTGGCATGCAGGCTCGTTTTTTAATTCAATGCTGATTATAGGACCTTATTGTTTAATCTCATCCGAAGCACTTTCTGGGGAAAGGAGTCAGCACTGATGTTAACTTCATGGGAAAAAAATCCACTTGCATGGTTGTGAGAGCATGGTATAAAGAAGCCCTGTGCTTATCCATTTACTCTCAAAAAACATTTTGAGTTCGAGTACGAGTTCTCTTCGAGTATGAGTTCTTTCTCTCACTCCTCCCCCCTCCCTCCCCCATCCACCTTCACACACACACACACACAAACATAACACAAACCCTAAAACACCACCACTACTACAACACCCTCCAGGCAGAAGACTCAAACCGCTTACCCTGAGGAGGTAGGAGGACTTTCTGGGCCCCAGGCCGCAGACGAACTGGAGGAGGGCGGCGGTGTGGGGGAAGGTGATGCAGCGGTTGATGTCCACCCCCACCTCATTCACCCGGTTGATGAACACCAGGTTCAGTGTCTCCAGCAACTCTTCCTTAGACACCAGGTCCTGTGAGGAAATAGAGAAAATGTTTCATGATTTTTTAATAACTGTATGGGGCGTGCATGCATGCACAGAGCATGCACACACGCAAGCATGTGTGTGCGCACAGACACACACACTCATTCAATCTATAAAATTTGTTCTCACTCACTCACACACACACTCACATACAAACACACACACAGTCCTTCGGATGAGACTTTAAACCGAGGCCCCGTGTGCGAACGCACGCAGAACATCTTGCGCACACGTTAAATCCTGTTCCACTTTTCGTAAGAGTAGGCCATCGTGTGCCGGTGTGAACAGATGACAATATTTACAAAAACTGCATACACACGGGACCGGATGAAAAAAAGCACATGTTGCTTATTCTGTTATCCTCGATATAAAAGAATAAATAAAAATAAAAAAATGAATAAAAATAAATAAAAAACACACACACTCCTACATGCGCGCACGCGCACACACACATTAGATCTCTCTCTCTCTCTCTCTTTCTCTCACCTATCCAGTCTCCTATCTTATCACTTAAAGTGGAAAGATGTTAAAATTGAAGACTGACTGACTTACACACTCATACACACACACACACACACACACACACACACACACACACACACACACACACACACACACACACACACACCTTCTCTTACTGAGAACCCGACTTCAGCGATGGTGTCTAAACAAGACACTGAGAAATAAGGAAAGGGACACCTGCTGACACTGACCTGCATGGGGTGGTACTTGAGGCAGAGGATTTCCTCGTCAGTATTACACAGCTGCGCAAACTCCACCAGGGATCCTGGATGCGTCGGGCGATGGAGATGGCGTGCAGCAGGGGAGGGGGGTACTCCTTGAACTCAGCCTGGGAAAAAAAAAAGACAATAAAAAAAAATATTAAAAACAAAAGAAAAATATGGCAAAATGTGTTTAGGGAGGGAAGGGAGAGCAGAGACAGAGAAGAGAGAGAGAGAGAGGACAGACAGAGGTGAGAGAGAGAGAGAGAAGACAGACAGAAGAGAGAGAGAGACAAAGACAGAGAAACAGAAGACAGACAGAGACAGAAGACAGAGAGAAGAGAGAGAGAGAGAGAAAGAGGAGGTGGGTGAGAGAGGATGAGTTTGTGTAGATGTGGTAGAGAGAGTAGTGAGTCACAGAGAGAGAGAGACAGACAGACAGAGACAGACAGCAGAACAACCACAGACAAGAGAGAAGAGAGAAACGAGAAAATGTGTGTGTGTTTGTGATGTGTTGTGTTTGCGTTGTTGCTCGTTGTCGTGTGTGTGTGTGTGGTCTGTTGTGTCACAGAGAGAGAGACACGAAGAGATGGAAATCCCACGCGAACCCTCACCAATAAAACCCACCCAACAAATACCACACCCAACAACACAACCAAAAAACCCCAAAACACAACACAACCAAAAAAAACAAACAAAACAAGCCTCCTCCTCCTCCTCCTCCTTCTTTCCTCTGACCTTGGCCTTGGAGCTGTTCTCGAAGATCATGGCGACCTCGTTGTCGACGACTCCACCTGATGGGCATCTGCTCCTCCTGCTCCAGCTCCGCCAGATTCCTGATGTCGTCCATCACATGGCCGACGTGCGCGACTCCGACGTCACCGCAATCACGTGGGCTTCTTGTTCAGCACAAAGTCCTTCAGCTTCTGCAGGTCTTTTTCCTAAGATAGAGAAGAGACAACATGCGAGATATTAAGAACAAGTAAGGAGAGATATATAAACTACCTGCTATCAATTGATTGTGACACATGATCAATAATATCTCTTCTATTGGACGGGTTGGTTTCTGTGAGCTGCACTGAAGCATACAAACAACATGGAGGAAGAGAAAACATCGAAATATTGTTCATTACTTCAGCTGGTTTCTAGTTACCACTTTTCACTTTTTTTCTTTATTTAGAATTTAAAAAAAATAATAGGAAAGAAAACCACACAAAAAATCCCTAACAAACCAACAAAGTTTGGGGGGGGGGGGGGGGCAACAAAAAGCACTGATTGAATGAAGATAACACACTTATTAGCTTCAGAAAAAATTGTTTGGCCAAACTAATCAACAAGTAGTTCTTTTATACACTGATGTGCTTTTCATTCAGATTTCAGAACAGCATTCTGAAAGATTTCGAATTGACAAAGAAAATACCGCATTGCTGTAACACACACACAAAGAACTATACATGTGTATCTATGAGTTTATATACATACATGTATGTATGTAGTCTCAGCAGTGAAAAATGTATGCCAGCTGCACAACAAAAAATGACTTCCACACAAAAAAAAGTGACCAAAACAAACAAAAAAACCCCAGCCACCACCACAGCCCCCTGGGTACAGACAGCCAGCCAGGTAGCCAGCCAGAAAGCCAGGTATCCAGGTGACTGCAATGCCCCTGCCTGCTCACCTTCAGCTCCTGGTCACGGGGGCTGAAGGACTTTCTGCGCAGAGTGAAGAAGGGCAGACGCAGGAAGTCCGTGACCACACCATCCCCATCAATGAGGGCCGCAAAGGCAGCAGTGCCCCTGTGACACACACACACAGACACACGATGCTTATATTACAGTCACCAAATCCTTTTGCCACTTGGCACCTTCAACTGAAGCAGGTTTGCAACAAACCTACTATAACCTTGATGTTTTCACTTCATTTCATGGTAATGCATAGAGCATGACAAAGTGTGGTATCATCCTACACTACTTTTAGAAGCCGAGTCTGACCAAAAAGACCATTTCTCACTGCGCATGTGCACTAAATGCCTTGGGCGATTGTTAATGTAATGGCTGCTGCCAGCAAAATTATTTTTACATCCAATCAGGCAAGTTTTTCACAGAATTGGATTTAGACCTACTTTTTCTTCTAACATGGCTGAAGCTGCATGGCCAAATCTTTTTTTGTTGTTGTTGTTGTTTTTTTTGTGCACCATATGGGGCACAGTACTAAATTTTATGGTGCACCCAGGAGGTAAAAATATGTGGGGATCCCACAAAAGTGTAGCCTAGAATCAACACTGCAGTATTACTGCCTGGTCATTAGAAAAAACAATACAGACATAATGTTATATAACGTACAGAAAAAAAAAAGACAGATTTTCTCGAATGGACTGGGATGGTACAAAAAAAAAAGGGGGATGAATGAACCAATCCAATCCAATCCTGTTATTTACAGCCCTGCTGACCACACAGGCCGTATCGGGGCTGTCGCTTCAGGTTTGGAGGTGGAGGTGGTGGTGGTTGGGGGGTGGAGGAGGAGGTTGTTTCTCGGCTAGAGCTCCAAAGGTTCACATATGGTGAGATTTAGCATAAACGACCATTTTTTGCCCAGCAAGAAGGCAGCCATATTCAGACTTCAGAGATAAAGTAGCATACAATACAATATACAAAACAAGACAACAATACTCACTGGCTCTCTGAGTAGGAGATGCCCAGACAGCGCACTCCGTTGTTGGAGTCGTCGTCATCGTAGTCGTCCTCCTGCTGCTCGGGTTGGTAGGGCGCCACCTTCAGCCACGAGTACAGCTTGCGGCCACACAGCTGTGACAACACCGGTAACACAGGGATCAGAATGGCATAGCTCCTTTATGTACTTTCTCATAAGACAGGCCTCAGAATTGCATAGTTCCTTTATGTACTGTCACACACAGAACATCTTGCGCACATGTTACATCCTGTTCTGCTTTTCGTAAGAGTAGGCCATCATGTGCCGGTGGGAACAGATGACATTTACAAAACTGCATACACACAGGGACTGGATATAAAAAACGCTTATGACTGCTTATTCTATTATCCTCGATATAAAAGAATAAAAAAAATACAATAACATAAAACACACACACATACACACACACACACACACTCTCTCTCTCTGCTACTACCCAAAATGCTTGCCTGCCGGTAGGAACAGATGACAATTACAAAACTGCATACACATGGGGACTGGATGTAAAAAAGCACAGAGTGCTTATTCCATTATCCTCGATATAAAAGAATACATCAAATCAAATCTCTCTCTCTCTGCCACTGCTCAAAATCCCTGCCTGGCAGTGTGACTCACCGTGATGATGCCTTCCTTGGCCTCAGCCACCATTTTCTGGTGCAGCTCTGTGGCGATCTGAGGGTAGAGGATTTTCTCCAGGGCCTGCTTCAGGGCCTCACTGCGCTGGATGTTCCACTGCTGCACCAGGTGACTGAACTCGTCCTGACAACACAACACACACCATGAAACACAGCCCACATCCACGGCCTCAGACAAAAGCTTTTTTTTGTATTTTATTTTTATTTGTTTGTTTTTTTTCCACCCAAGGTATCAAAAGAGGATGTTATGTCCTACAAAGTCAAAAGTACAAAAATAAGCAATGAATAAATCCCAGCCAAAATTTCACTTTTCTTTTTAACTGTAGTTCTTTACTCTCTCTCTCTCTCTTTCTCTCCTCCTCTAACAGGCTATCAGACAAGGTTTTTATGCATACCCTGTAATACAGCTGCCTGACTTCCTCAAAGTAGGTGGAGGTGTTGGTGCTGGAGTCTTCGTCATCGATGGAGAGGGAAATCTCCAGCAGGCCGTCAGTGTCCGCCTGCAAGGGAATCAAAATGCTCCATGAAACTGAGAAACAGTCCTGCCACAGCTGTCAGTTTCCCCCACTTTCAGCTCCTCTCAGCTGCTAATTATTCCATCCCATCCCAGCCCAGTTTGGTCAGCTGGTGCCATTTATAGCAGGATTTTTTTTTTTTTTTTAATTATTAAAAAAAAAAAATTTATAGCAGGAATTTACACTTCATCTATGTAAATGGAAAGAGCATACTAAATATAGCAGTCTTGACTGAGTGATGTTGGATTTGTGTGCTGTGCTACACTTCCTGACAACTATACTGACACATGCTGCTACTGACAGCTTTCTGTCTCTGAAAAAACAAACAAAAAAAGGCTTTCTGTCTCTGTACATTAATACCCTCTCACAGAGGCTGAGGTAGTGAACGTCTGAAATTGTTTATATTGAAACACTTCAACCATGCTCCTGTCAGTTAGTTTAGCATCCAGACAATGTCTGGCTCTCAGTGACACAGCTTTTTCCTTGCTGCTTAGGACATGTCTCGTCAGCTGATGGCAGATAAAGAATGATGACCCATGGACACTGGCATCATAATTAACCTGCATCACTGAGGATTCCATGATCACTCATCACTTTCAACTTTACTCAACTAAAAAGCTTTTTTTTTTTTTTTTTTTTTCTCAACTAAAAGCTGATCAAGACAAACTTTTCAGTATAAAATATTTCCAATGAATCTGACATTTTAAAATCGAATCTTGAAGAATTAATTTTAAACTTCCACTTCACTGTAATGAATGAATACTTTCCCATATCATGATGCTGATTTTTATTGCCCTAGTAAAAATAGTTCTTCATTAAAATAAACATGAAAATCAACACACACTAGGACTGAATTTGTAGTAAG
Source organism: Stramonita haemastoma (assembly GCA_030674155.1). NCBI lineage: Eukaryota > Metazoa > Mollusca > Gastropoda > Neogastropoda > Muricidae > Stramonita > Stramonita haemastoma. The sequence goes on from CM060342.1 coordinate 38,458,568, forward strand.
ACGATACCAAAACTAGAAAACATATCACTATTTTTGTTTTATAAATCTTGAAACCCTACTTATATCTTTTTTAGTCCAGATTTCCATTACTAAGAATGCACTTGTGCCCCATAATCATCATCAACCAGCTTGGCCACATACACACAAAATAGTACAAGTCAAAAATACAAACATCAGATTAACTAGTATTCAAAACCTAAACATGAATACACGCACACTCACAAACTCACTGCTATCTCATTCATGTGTTCTGTCTCTGTGTCTTACTTACCTGCACAAGTTTGAGAAACTGCTCGTCTTTCAGATCTTTGGCTGGCTTGTTTCGCAGGAACTTCATTGGGTAGCACACATGACCTTCATCAATCATCTGAAAAATACACACAGGGTCTGATATTCAACCATCTACAAGAAACCACACTTTATATTAAAATCATGAACTCTTATAATTTTTTTAAAAAAACCTTTATGATGCTATGGACATGTAACAAAATTCAAGAGCCCTGAAACAAAAGTTCACAACCACATAGTTTCCAAACATTTATCTATCTATCTATCTATCTCTCTATCTATCCATCCCTTAGTCTGACGACTGTGAGGGCACCCCTGAAGACTTGACAACCAGTTCCCTTCATCATTCCTCTCCCTGTTCTGCCTTTCTCAAAGTTTTGTTCAGTTCTAGGCCTGTCCATTCGCTGATGTAACATTTATCAGGTGGAATAAAAACTCTGTGAATGTAGAAGCACTACTACTAAGTCATCATTACCTTAGTCAGTTTGAGTCAAATTTTTGTTGAAGGAACAAACTCATGCAAGTGCACACATCCTCAACATCTGACAATTCCTTTGACAACCCTTACCCTCTGAACACACTGGTAGATCTTTCACCAAGATTTTAATCCTCTCAGTCCCGATCCAGGATTTGCCGGGATTGAATAATTAACCCCCCCCCCCCCCCCCTAAGTCCCGATCTGGGATTTGCCGGGATTTACACACAGTAGATTTCCATCACGCTGTGACCATCACTAATTGCTACCACATATCAAACCTCTATCAGGCTAGAAGGAGAAACTCTGTTGAGAGTCTGGAAGTAATTATAGCTGCTGGTATGTACTTTGAAGGAGGAAAAGGCCAGCAAGCATGTGTACCTGACCTGATTTCGTGATGGAATGCGAAATCTAGGGGCAGATTGTGTTCAGAGAATCCGAATGCAAGAGGGTTAAGATCTCTGCACATACCAAACCTCATAAAAACAATGTGGAAAAAGGTCAGAGAGAGCTGCAGCAGAGAGGGCCTACCTTCATGCCCTGCTTTGTGGCGCACACTTTGAGCTTGGCGCGCTCATAGTACGTCTGTCGCACAGCCTGCCGCACCAAGGGGTCGTTGGAGATCTGCAGCGCCACCATGTAACGTGTGGCCTTCAGCACCTCCTCTTCACTGGGAAATTGCCTGCAAACATTTTTTTTATTTATTTATCTATTCTTTCTTTCTTTATGTATCTATCTATGAGCTACACATAAAACAATAAACATGTAATTATAATATCACCATACCACAACAAAGTATTCAAAATTTTAACACAATACTTCTATCTATCTATCTATCTATCTTTTATTCTTTTATATTGAGGATAACGGAATTAGCACTCGTGTGCTTTTTTACATCCAGTCCCCATGTGTATGCAGTTTTGTAAATCTTGTCATCTGTTCCCACCGGCACACGATGGCCTACTCTTATGAAAAGCGGAACAGGATTTAACGTGTGCGCAAGATGTTCTGCGTGTGTTTGCACACGGGGCCTCAGTTTACAGTCTCATCCGAAGGACTTGAGATGAAGCATGGCAAGTTAGGACAGAGTTAAGCTTCATTGACTTCATTTCTGAATATATCACCAGAACACATGAATTGTCATATAAGACAATAAACCAGAGTGATAGGCATAACCCAATTCTTGTTGATGTCACTCTTGTTGTGTTTGAATAGACTTGATGCCAGACATTCAGAAAGTAGTTTTTCAAATTCAAATACTTCATTATCTCAGCGACAGAGAAAATTCACGAGGGTTACCAGCCACACATAAAACAATAACCATGCAATAATAATATCACCATTCCACAACAAAGTATTCAAAATTTTAACACAATACTTACATATCTCATATCTATGTAGTCTCCATAAGAAAAACACGAATAACACAATAAACAAAATAATAGTTGTTTTCAGCTTGGCACTTGTATGTTTTACATTACACATTCTCCTTCTAGTTTGCCTACAAAAGACTGCAAAATAATATGAATGTAGCGTGAGAATGTCCACTGCCACACCAAATGCACTCAAACATCTACCACAGAATCTTCAGGAAAAAAGTATAAAATTTTTTTTTTTTTAATTTACACTTTTTAAAAACCTGTTAAAAAAATATCTATCCCTTAAACTGGCGACCATGGGAGTACCCCTGAAGACTTGACAACCAGTTCCCTCCATTCCTCTCTTTGTTCTGCCTTTCTCAAAATTTTGCTGAGTTCTTGCCCTGATCTAAATAAAAATAAACAGATATAGATAAACTAGCTGGAATGACGTGGGCCGAGCTGAAGATGATCTCCCAGAACGGAGTCCGTTGGAGGGGTGTTGTTGCATCCCTTTGTTCCCAAGGGAATTCACAGGCATAAGTCAAGTAAGTCATAGATAAACTACAGAGGGTGTAATAAAAATAAACAGATAAACTGCAGAGGGTGTAGTGCTTTGTGTGACTCACGGGCAGATGTAGTCTTTGGCCAGTTCCAGAGGTTCCACAGGGCATTGCTGTACATCATGTCGCTGGTAGTTGTCTCTCAAGTTCTCTCCCAACTCTGACGGCTTCAACCCAAACTGCCGGGCAATGTCGTCTGTAACCAAACATACAGGAACAAATGATTGAATTCACTGTATCATAGTATACCATGAACAGTCACCCAACCAACCACCCACCCACTCACTCCCTCACTCACCCATCCACCCACCCACCCCCTCCCTCCCTCACCAACCCACCCACCCAACCCTCCCACCCCCTCCCTCCCTCACCCACCCACCCACCCAACCCTCCCACCCCCTCCCTCCCTCACCCACCCACTCCCTCACCCACCCACCTCCCTCACCCACCCTCACACTCACCCAGCTTGGCCCCCAGACAGATGGAGTAGCCGCTGCGTCGTGTGGCCTGTCTGGTGAAGGCGGTGTCGGCGTCTGGCTCGGCGGCTTGCTCCTCTGAGTCGGGTTTTTCTCCGTGGCGACGGCGGCTTCCTGCGCCTTCTTCCTCTTCTCTGCGTTCTGCATGGCGGGGATCTCGTGCCCGTAGTACAGCAGGAAGTGCTTGTACACATCACGCATCTCCTCCAAAGTCTGGATGTTCTTCACCCTACAGTCCAGAACAACAACAAAATTTTAATAGATTTTATAATCAACTAAGATGTTTTTAAAGTTTGTGACCACATACTCAATCAAACACTTGAAATCCTACTGTATGTTTATCTGAAAAAGATTTTGGAAGCTATCCCCGCCCCCGACATCCCTAACTACTCTTAAAATAGAAATCAACTTCAAACTAGCAGCAATTAACACTTTCGTTTTTTTCCTGGCACTGAGGTTGCGAAAACCACTTACCTAGCTACACATAATTTTTCTCTTTTACACTGGCAAAAACAAACCTATCCAACAGACGCCATAGCCATGAGGTTAAGACCATTCCACTTCAATCACATGGGTCCACAAAGTAATGTATTCAAATTTCTGTGGTGGCAAGTTGAGGGTGAGGATTTTTACCATCTCCCAGATCAACTTTAAGTGCAGACCTGCCAGTGCCTTACTTTCCTTCATGTGTATATAAAACTCACAAGCAGAAGATCATCTGTACACTAAAGATCCAGTAATTCATGTCGGCATTCTGCAAGTTCCAGAAACACAAACATACCTTGACTGTGGCTACCTTTATGGTAGGCAAAAATGGTTGCACATGCAAAAACTCAACACTGGTGAACCTAGGGGCTCTAGCCAAGCAACGAAGAAGAAGAAGAAGAAGAAGAAGAAGAAGAAGAAGAAGAAGAAGAGAGAAGAAGAAGAAGAAAAAGAAGAAGAAGGAGAAGAAGAAGAAGAAGGAGAAGAAGAAGGAGAAGGAGAAGAAAAAAAGAAGAAAAAAACCAACAACAAAAACCCCAAAACCACACCTGTCCATGTCTTGCTCGGTCAGAGGGCGGATGTTTCTGTTGACGTCATCATTTTCAATGTCCAGCAGACCTCCCAGGTGCAGCTGCATCCTCTCAAACAGACGTGTCAGGTTCGTCCTGCGCGTGCTCAGCTGCATCCACTGCAACAGTGCAACACTACATCAGTGTCTACTGCCTCACTGCCATGATTACACAGTGACCATGAAAACAAACTTTACACAAACACACACTGCAACAGTTCAACGCTTGAATCAGTCTACTGCCGCTAGGATCTCAATGCCAGGATTACAAGGTGACCATGAAAACAAAATTTCAACACACACTCACACAGTGCAACACTCACATCAGTGTCTACTGCCTCATGCATCTCACTGCCAGAACTACAACGCGATCATGAAAACAAACTTTTTACACACACACACACACACACACACACACACACACACACACACACACACACACACACACACACACACATGCTTCAACATTAAAATCAGTATACTGCCTGAACTCATTGCTGATTAGAAACTGACCCTGAAAACAAAATTTAAAACACACGCACACACACACAAACACACACACACGCGCACACACACACACACAGAGTCACAACTTCAGCAAACATCGAATGCACAACTGTACTCACCTTTTCATCCCACTGCCAAATCTTCCACAAGTCTCGAATGTTCAGCTCAGGCTCCACATACTCTTTGCGGTAGAATGCAATGAATGGCACCTGTACACACACACACACAAAATCAACACGGTGGGAATAGATGACAAAATTGACAAAGCTGCATACACACGGGAACTGGATGGAAACAAGCACAAGAGTGCTTATTCCATTATCCTCGATATAAAATAAATAAATAAATAAAAAATAAATAAACATAAAATCTTTCAGTGATGGACGCTAAAGCCAAGAGGTGAGGGTCGTTTGTCTTCTACCCTGTGGGTCATCAGGAACCCTGCTCAGTAAGGGAAAACAGGATATTCTGAACAAAAATGTAACCAGCCCTTAAGTTGCCATTCACACAGCTTTCGTTCACACACACACACACACACATACACACAGAGTTAATGTGAGTGCTGACTCTACTTCCCCCCAAAGTTCTTCGGATGAGACTTTAAACCAAAGCCCTGTGTGCGAACACATGCAGAACATTTTGCACATACGTTAAATCCTGTTCCGCTTTTCGTAAGAGTAGGCCATCGTGTGCCGGTGGGAACAGATGACAAGATTTACAAAACTACATACACAAAAGCACATGAGCGCTTATTCCATTATCCTCAATATAAAAGGATAAATAAAAAAATAAAAATAAAAAAATAAACACACACACACATACACATCCCCAAAGACAGAATGCTGCTACCTTTAATGATGCGTAAAAATGGTCGCAAAATCTGTTTGTGAACCTCGGATCTCTAGCCAAGGAACAAAAAAATGAGAAAAAAAATAACCCCAAACACACACACACTCTTCTGCGTACAAACCGGCGTTCGTCAGGGCTGTCTGCTGTCACCAACCATCTTCCTGTTGGTGGTTGACTGGATAATGCGACAGGCCACAGCAGGCAGGAGAACTGGCATACAGTGGACCATCACAAGGCAGCTGGAAGACCTGGACTTCGCAGACGACATCAGCCTTCTCTCACACAGGCACCAAGATGCACAAGAGAAGCTATGGCATGTTGCGGAGGAAGCCGATAAAATAGGCCTCCAAATCAACATCAGGAAGACGGAGGTCATGAGGGTGAACAACAAGAAACAAGACCCAGTGCGACTACACCAAGAAAACATCAAAGAAGTCGACAAATTCACCTACCTGGGCAGTGTCGTTAGTAAAGATGGGGGGACGGACGAAGACATCAAGTGCCGAATAAATAAAGCACGTCATGCCTTCAACACCCTTCGCCAAATCTGGAGATCAACATCCCTCTCACTCCACAACAAGATCCGGATATTCAACACCAATGTCAAGTCGGTCCTACTGTATGGCTCAGAAACCTGGCGGGTGACAAAGACCAACACCCACAAACTCCAGACATTTACCAACAGATGTCTTAGGAACATCCTTGGTATCAGGTGGCCAGAAGAAGTCTCAAACGAAGAACTATGGGACAGGACCAGACACGCTCCAATTGACACGGAGATCAAGAAAAGGAAATGGGGATGGATTGGCCATACGCTCCGCAAGCCTGCTTCAGATGTCACCAGGCAGGCCCTTGACTGGAATCCACAAGGGAAGCGGAAAGTAGGTCGACCAAAACAGACCTGGCGCAGAAGCATTGAAGCAGAGACGAAAGCAGCCGGAATGACATGGGCCGAGCTGAAGAGGATCTCCCAGAACCGAGTCCGTTGGAGAAGTGTTGTTGTGGCCCTATGTTCCCAAGGGAATCCACAGGCATAAGTCAAGTCACACACACACAGATTGAACAGATTTCTTTTTAGATTTGGTAAAAGATATCCCCCTTCCATGTCCATGCAAAACTTTTAAGTGCAGGAGAAGATCAGAGAGAGACAGACAGAGACAGAGACAGACACAGAGAGACAAACACAGAGATACAGAGAGACAGAGACAGACAGACAGAGACAAACAGACAGACAGAGAGAGACAGAGAAACAGAGAGACAAGAGAGTGGGCTGCCTGTCACCTCTAGGCGCTGATTGCGGATGAAGTTGACAGCCTCTTTGATCTTGCTGATCATGCTGGCACTGGCTCCTCGCCGACTGGAGTAGTTGTACTGAGCCAACTGGTCCTGGTCTACATATGACTGTAACACAATAAATCACATAACAACAACTGTAACACAATCACATAACTGTAACACAATCACACAACAACTGTAACACAATCAATCACACAACAACTGTAACACTTTTCCCCCCAAAAGTCCCATAATAACAGTTTTTCCAGCCAGTCAGGACAAGAGATCCTACGTACCTGGCTGGTGACTGAGGGGAGGCAAAGGCCTGCTTGTAGATCCACTCTGCCTCCTCGTCCATTTCTGGGTGATCAGCCGACTCCACAGGAACTCGACGTAGCTGCACACACATGCATGAATATATATATGTGTATATATATATATATATATATATATATATATATATATATATATATATATATATATATATATATAAAATGATAATAATAATAATAATAATAATAATAATAATGCTTGGAATTTATGTAGCGCTATACCTTGCAAAACCAAACCAAAGCGCTTGCATTCGACCTATACAACACACAAGCAATCAAGAACATCATCCAGTAGATTGATTTAGGTCTGTTTCATGGATTTCTTTTTTAGAGAGGGCAGGGATTGCTATTGCCTGTCTGTCTGATTTTCCACTAGTTTTCTGTAGATGGAGACAATAGATAGGCAAAAGGTGGGTATCATATATAATTTACAAGCATAAGCTGCAAAGTATCCCATTTTTTATATTTTTGCATCCCAGCATATCTAATTTAAAAACAAACAAAAAATTGAAAAAGCCACCCTCCCCCCACACATTCATAAGGCAAACAAAATGCCAAAGCCTCACTAGCCTGCCTGCCTACCTCCTAACAGCAGAGTTGAAGAGGAATCGCATCATATCTACTGAACATAACAGCTGCTGCAAAACTGCTACTACTCCATTAGCTAAAAAAATGCATCTTCCTGAGAAAAAACATAACAAAACTCTTCTCTGAATCATATGACCAGAGGATCAATCCTCTGAAGTTGGGAGTATGGCAGCCTATGTGGCCAGGGCCTTGAAAATGGCTATACACGTAAACCCTTACAGCCCTGAATATCTGCTAACAATTACTTGCCCTATCCTGAATTTCTGCCCCCACGCCCTTCAGTCTGGTCAGCCCATATTCCAGCAATAACGGTACCAAAGGAAAGTTTGTTTGTAGTGACCCGTCAGGCAGCTAACTGGCATCAACGGACTCGGGGTAAGTAGTTTTGATACGGTAAACACTGCTTCTCCTTTCCCATGAGAAAGTTTATAGAGCTTCTTGTGTGTGTATAAAAAATTTACCTAGGTACCCATTTTACACTTTTCTGCACCTCAGAAACCCAGGCATTGAAGGAAAATTCAGTTGCGCCCGTTTTCCTCCTTACAGGACTGAAGGGTAGCGGAAAGCTGAGCCGGAAAACAGGCTTGCCGTATTGAAAGGGTTAAACCCTCTACTTCAGCATGTACTTACAGTCTCACAGTGATTTCCAGGTGAGATAGAGTGAGACAAGACACATATCCTGGATGATCCAAAAAGATATTACGCTGGAGAATGCCCAATAACATAGGACCGAGGGAGTTGTACTTAAAGCTCAGTATCTACTCTAGCTTAAACACATGCACGCACACACAAAATGCACACACACACAACACACACACACACATACGCAAACACACACACACAAACACCCCCCCCCCCCCCCCCCCCACCAAAAACACACACACACACACAAACACACCTGGATACGCTCGGGCATGTCATTGGTCCTGATTTCGTTGTCCATTTCAGTGAAGTGAGCTCTCTCCAGTTCACTGGGCTCGAACACCTGGACAAAAAGAACAAACACAAAAATCATTTGTTACTCATGCTTTTTAGGCTTGACCACATAAGTGTCTTAATGTATAGCTCAACAACAGACGAGGGGAAGAGAGAGAGGGAGAGAGAGAGAGAGAGAGACAGAGAGAGAGACAGAGAGAGAGACAGAGAGAGAGAGACAGAGAGGGGGGGGGGGTAGGGTATTGGGTGAACGAGTGTAAGAGAGAAAAAATCGAAGAGAAAGTTGACTAAAGATTTTTTTTTTTAAGTAAGGAAAGACACGGTCAAAGCAGCAGAAAAAGTAGGAATAAAATCGTTCATTATCTTGATTACTCAGAAAAATGCTCACATTGTGTAGAAAGGCTAAAATTGTTGCATACACAAAAGAATGGTTTTCTTAATGCTGTACATCTTGATATATAACTGCAGCTTTCAGCTAGATTAATTAATCTTATAAAATAATTTTGCTACAAAAATCACACCCTTTTAACTGTTTTGGAGCAACACACACGCATGCATGCATGCACACACATACACACACTCACACACACACACACCACACATGAATGCACATATACATGCACACACACACACACACACACACACACACACACACACACACACACACACACACACACACATACACACTGTCTCACACACACACACAGACACACACACACACACAGACACTTCATAAAAAAACAACAACGCATGTTTAAAACAACAACTCACATCAAAGATGCTCTTTTTGGTGGAACGCTTCTTCCGTTTTTTGGTACGAACACGAGGCTCTTCATCTTCACCAGCTTCTTCCTCGTCATACTGAAAAGAAAACAAGTATAAAGCTGCCAACGTCTCAAAGATTGAAGGACAGTGAACAAAATAATAAGACATAAGCCTACAGCATGTTTTCTACAAAATAATAAATTCGAAGCAGCACTTATACACTGCTTAATATACAGAAATTGTAAAAAAAAATAATAATAAAATAAAAAACACATAGAAAGCCAACTTACATCATCATCGAACTCCTCCTCATCACTGTACCCTGCAAAGTCCTCGAAGTTGAAATCCACTCCAAAGATATCTTGTGCCTCTTGCAGTGCTCTGAAAAAAAGAAAAAAAAAATCTCTTTTCACCTTCATGTATCAACACACTTGTATCTGGACAACATAGTACAGGCACAGATCATGACACCAGAGCTGCCAGGTCTGAAAGAGAAATACCCTTCAAGTTGACTGCAGCTGCCTTAATGGTGGGCAAAAATGATCAAGCACACAAAGATCTGACAATTGTACAAAAATCTGACAATTGTATAAAAATTTGACAATTGTTTAAAAATCTGACAATTGTATATAAAAAAAAATCTGACAATTGTATAAAAAGTTACAACAAATTGAAACACTAGACTTTAGGAAAAAACAAAATGAGAAATTGACAAATTTTGCATCCTGACAGGATACAATACAAAGAAAGAAAAAAAACACAACATGAACGAGGACAAAAGGCAGAAAAATGGCAGCATATATAAACTTAACACACTCACACCATACACAGACACTATCTACTACAGAATGAAGGCTACATACTTGTCGCTGTGGATGATGTGTCTCTTTTTCTTGCCCTTGCTGATGGGTCTTCCCTCATCATCCACAATGAAGTCGTCAATATCTGAAATAATAAATAATAATGTTAACAGTCTCACAAACATTGTCAACCTGTATACCCCACACTAACACACACACAAACCCAGATCCCCCCCCCCCCCCCCCCCCCCCCCCCCCCCCCCCCCCCCCCCCCCCCCCCCCCCCCCCCCCCGATACACACACACACACACAAACACCCCCCACACAAACACACACAACCCCCACCCCACTTCAAAACTTCAAAAACGGACATACCTGACTCCTCCTCTTCGTCCAAGTTTCCAAAGTCATCCTGTCCCTCAGCACCTCTGTCTCGTACAGGTGTGGCGGCCATGTCTCCTGCTTCGTCATCATCGTCAAACAGCGTTTCCTTGATGGCCTGCTTCCCGTCAATCTCCGTCGTCGACTCCTCGTTATCACTCCCTTCGTCCGACATCACTCGGATACGTTTTCGTTGATGCTGCACCATAGATCAACAGTTGAAATTTTTTTTTCGAAACTGATTGACGTACTCAGACCTGTGCACCCCCTTACTACTGATTTCAGTATTTTCATGGCAATTTTCAGTATTTTTCACCGAGTTTCAGTATTTTTGCGCGTTGTTCGCGATACACTTTTTCAACATGAAGCATAAACGTCTTTTTTTAAATTGGGTTTTTGTATCTGTATTTGTTTGCTCATCCCCCTTCCAATTTCTTTCCATTGTACAAAAGCTCATAGGCTTTTTCTTTTATCAACTAGCAAATCTGGACAGGTCTGATGACTTCATAAGTGATGTAATATACAGAGTGTAGAATTGGGAGAGAAAAAAAATAGGAAATTGAGCCGGGGTCCAGGGGCCGCTTAGGCCCCGGTGGGGTGCAGGGGCAAAGCCCCGCTGGGGGGCCCAGGGGGGCGAAGCCCCCCGGCCGAAAACGATTTTTTGCATTTTAAAGGCAGTTTGGAGGCCTCTCCAGGCACCATTTTGTGCAATGTGGAGGCATATGTGTGTGTGTGTGTGTGTGTGTGTGTGTGTGTGTGTGTGTGTGTGTGTGTGTGTGTGAGAGAGAGAGAGAGAGAGAGAGAGAGAGAGAGAGAGAGAGAGAGAGAGAGAGAGAGAGAGAGAGAGAGAGAGAGAGAGAGAGAGAGAGATCAATACACTCTCTGGTGAAGATTTAAGAAGATCCTATGCCTTTCTCATTTTATTTTTAATCTGATTTCGGAGTGGACTCACAATGACAGTTTGCATGGCCAGAAAACAAGTGCTGTGTATGTGTGTGCTCTGCTGCTGTCCAGTACAGCACCAGAGCGGAAGCCGTGTTCCGTACGATACAACTTCAGAGCGAGTTTTCATGTAACTTCAGAACAAGTCACTTTGCCGTTTTAACGATCAACTGATTTTTCGAAGATGCGAGAAATTTTACTGTTCCATGATTTTCCAAGAAATCAGCGCTTCTATAAATGAAGAGCCGTGGTTTGCTATGTTCCGACCGCATTCCAATTTTCGACACCACTTGTGAATGAAAGTTCAACTTTCACTAGCGAGTAGCCTGATGCGAGAGACGTAGCGCAGGTTTCAAACCTTACTCGGCAAAACCAACAGCCAATTTTGCTGCTTATGCATCTATATCCGCAACTGTACCTCTTTTAGCCCCATCCTGGCCTGTTAGCGTCATTTTGCATTCCCTCCGCGTCTTTCTTTGCTTATAAGTGTATCAGTTTGGTCTGTTTCTCCGCGAAAGTTTACACTTTCCGCCATTTTGTTTTGAAGATGCTGTTGTGCGCATGCGTCATCAGGGGAGATAAGTAACTGAACGATAGGGCTTAGCAGACGACGTAACGCGAGATAAACGGCATCGCTGAACGATAGAAGACGTTTTCAATTTCCGGATTTTTCGTTGACAAAAATCGGATTTTGATTAATAAAATCGTATTTCCGTATTTTCCAACTTTTTCCGGAACAAATACGGAAAAATACGGAAGGTGCACAGGTCTGCGTACTTAATCTTAGAAGAAAAAAAATGTATAAAAATTCTCCCATAAACAAGTGGTGTACTATATACTGCATCTATACGCTACAAACATGTAAAACTTTGTGTCTGAGATACATTGCTTTCTTTTTTTTCCCAAACTTTTTTAATGATCATTTTTTCAATTACAAACAACACAGGCTAACGTTTCTAATCCAAAACAAAATAAACCAAGAAAAAATACAAATGCAATTTTGTTTCATAAACAAGTGACATTAATTGCTTTTCAAATGCTTTACCAAAAAGCACACACACACATTCGCACCCCTATTCGCATGCACGCATGCACGCGCACGCGCCACACACACACACACACACACACACTTACATGCATACACACATGCACGTATGCTTGCACACACGTGCTTAAGTAAACGTATCATGTCACACAACAAAAGACTAACAAAAAACATTCTGTACCTTTGTCGATTCTGTCAACCAGCTTTATTATCAAGTTATTTTTTCTTTACTTAGTTTTTACAATGTACCTGACAGGTAAATGGAACATAAATCTTAAACTGCCAGTGTCTGTACACATGCATCAACAAAAAAACCCCCACAAAAATACACTGATACAGGTGAAATTCTGACAAGAAATGCACCAGTATGAATTCCTGAAGATTCCTTCCTGAGTAAATATTTTTTTATACTCATCATCACAGGGAAACTAAATCATGTGGAAGGTTCAAAAGAGGCACAGTACCTTTCGGTTCACTTTGACACCCAAGTTCTCTTCCAGGAGGTCAAAGTCATCATCTTCCAGTCTGTCGTCATCAAGCTCATCATCTTCGTCATCTCTTTTCCTCTTTCGAACATCGTCATCATCTTCACCACTGTCCTCTTCTTCTTCGTCCTCTTCATCTTCTTCGTCATTGTTGATGATGAAGCCTTTCATCTCCTCATCTATATCTGCTGGGTCTGTTTGGATGAAAACAAAAAATGTTTACTGGTGAATCTCCTGGACAAAAACGAGCAGGGTAACAGCTATGACAAACTGAATCTCACATCAATGTTACAAGCCTCTTCAGATTTCTATCATATTTTATAAGTTTCAGGCCAATTTTACTGCTGATGCCAAATCAGAGTGTGATAGTTTACTGCCAATATGGACAATTTTCAAAAAAGCTCAGGAAAAAAAATGGGCACGTCATATAAAAAAAAAAGAAGAAAAAAGTGTTCCCCACCCCTAACCCTGAATCAGTCAGTGTCTTATTAACACTCAAGTCCAGGTGGTCCAAGTGCATCTTTTTAATTAACAATAACACCGTTATGCATGCATGCACATGCCTGCTACAAGTATGTGAACGCATGTGTGTGTGAGTGAGTGGGCGTCTTTTCTTTTCTGGACATTATGATCGTTCACACGCATTACTTTTATTCCCGATGAAGTTTAGAATGCCGACAAGCATACCTTCTTCCTCCTCCTCATCTTCGTCATCATCTACGATGCGAGCTCGTGCTTTCTTCTTGGGTTCCTTCTTCTTCTTCTTTTTGGTTCTAACTTCTGCCTCCACGTCAGAGCCGGACATCTCCTCTGAAGACATGTCAGACTCCTCCGCCTCGTTGTCCACAAAGTCAGCCATGATGACTCACTCCTGCAACAGAGAGAACAGAAAATAAATTGAATAACAATAGTACATGAAATTTATATAGCGCAATATCTTGCACAAAAACAAATCAAAGCGCTTGCTTTTGACCTATAGATACAAGACACAAGCAATCAACAACAATTAACAAATCTGAATGCGCACACACACGCACGCACATAAACAAACATGCCCACGCGCACACACTTATAAAGGTTAAATACACTTTGCAAGGGTGAATAGGATTTTAGATTATGAAGGCAAGGACAGATAAGAAATGGAAACAGAAGGCAAAAATCTTAGGTTTGAAATAAATGTGTCTATTCACAAGGCAATTCACCATTTCGGCATTTAGATTTTTTTGGTAATGTTTTTAACATTGATAAATTTCTTTAGTTTTAGAGGAAAGGGTGCGGGTGGGGGTGGGGGATTTAGGTTCCTTGGCTAGAGCTCCGAAGTTCACCAATGGTGAGATTCCCCTACCAGGATTTAAGGTAAAGCATTCTGACATCTTGGAACTCCATAATTAAAATAGCAGATTCATGATTCATGATAGCAGATTCACCCCACCCAGGTGTAAAAGGGGTACCAACCTTGTGTTGGGGGTTAACCCTGCGATAGACTGGCGTCCTATCCAGGATAGATATGACTCTCAGTCGCTTAACGCCACAGAAACCGGGATAAGCACCGGCTTGATGAGCCTTAGGCTCGGGACAGACTTTAACTTTTAACTTAAAAGTCCTAGAATCCACCGTGTTATCGTGTTACTGTTGCTGTGTACAAACGATGCAACAAATCTTCATCTTCTTCCATTAGTATTCAGCGGTCAGCAGTTTGACCATTATTAACATTTTTGGCGAAGTGTAAGTGTGTGTACCTAATCACAATCTCATACTCATAGTCCTTATCCGCTCTGTGGTGGGAGATGGAAAAGTGGTCCAGCGTTTACACATTGACCTAGGCCTACATCATTTTACACATCCCAACAACTCGTTCTTACCCTCTTAACAAAGATCGATTTCGTTGTTACTAGCCTTTTTCTTGCACAAAACATTCCAACACTAAAATATTAGAGGAAACAACTTACCAACTACTTCAAAGTGGAATTGAGACGGCGTTGTAAACACTGGGGAAAAAAATACGTACACAGTCGAAACAAGCTTCTCAAGATGGATGAAAACAGGAAATGGGGAATTATGGGTAGCCTAGGCTAGACCTCCGCTGTCTTAACGTCTTAGTGCAGAAATCATGTGTAAAACTCGTATCGAGTCCCCAAATTGTGGTTAGGTTATAAATACACTTTGTTGTGATTGTATATTTTGCGTCTATCAAGAAAAAAAAAGTCGCTACACACTTGCAGCTTTGTACTTGCAGCAGGCTTCGATTGGTGGATTTCTTTTTAATTACCTGCTGCTGTTTTGACACCATGGTCGACATATTTTCATACCTTTGGGCTAGATAACATTTTTCTTATTAATACCCTTGGCAATAATTCAAGAAATTGTTGCAATTGTTTTTACAGTTTACTCCAACCTGTAAATGCACTTTATTTAAGATTGATAGTGCGCTCATGAATGAGTGTATGCAACAACAACAACAACAACAACAACAACAACAACAACAACAACAACAATAATCATCATCATCATCATCATCATCATCATCATCATCATCATTATTATTATTATTATTATTATCATTATTATTATTATTATTATTATTATTATTATTATTATTATTATTATTATTATTATTATCATTATTATTATTATCATTACTATTATTATTATTATTATTATTATTATTATTATTATTATTATTATTATTATTATTATTATTATTATTATTATGTTTAAATAGCAGTTGTTGCAAGCCATCTGACTTATGAACCACACACACACACACACACACACACACACACACACACACACACACACACACACACACACACACACACACACACACAGAGATATTTATCTATCCGCATAGATAGATAGATAGATAGATAGATAGATAGATAGATAGATAGATAGATAGATAGATAGATAGATAGATAGATAGATAGATAGATAGATAGATAGATAGATAGATAGATAGATATAGTGGGCACCCATCAGCCTCGGAAGACTAGCCTATGGAGTTGCGCTCTAGTCTTTTGAGCGCAAAGCC
The DNA here is from genome assembly GCA_030674155.1 of Stramonita haemastoma. Taxonomy (NCBI): domain Eukaryota; kingdom Metazoa; phylum Mollusca; class Gastropoda; order Neogastropoda; family Muricidae; genus Stramonita; species Stramonita haemastoma. The sequence goes on from CM060342.1 coordinate 38,474,718, forward strand.
TGGGTAAGTAAGTATGGAGGGCAAACTGTTACCCATGCAGCAGACTCCCACCTCCCCTCCCCCTCTCCACACCACTGGAATGATCCATTGGAAAGGCAATGACCGATACGAATGGTTCCAGTACTGTCGCAGGAGCCACCAGAACGTTGCCATATACCTACAGCCCCGAGCCGCCCTGGGACTCCAACTTCCGGTTTTTTCCTCAGGGATGGTGTCTAAACTCGACACCTGTGTGCATGCTGGGTTTTTTGTTGTTGTTGTTTTTAATAATTTTGTCATCGCTCCTACCAGCCTGCTCTTCCGAAAGGCGGAATGGGGTTTTCATGTGTGTGCAAGATGTTCTGCGTGCGTTCGTGCGTTTTGACATTCAGTTCGATTTTTTCGTCAAACTGGGAAGAAAGGGCGAGGCTAGGTACGAACCCAGAACCCAGATCCTCACGGTTTACTTGTTGGCAGGCGAACGTCTTAACCACCAGCCATGTGATGGCACTGGGAAAACGTCTTACAAACAAGGTAGGTCAGTTAGCAAAAATAAAATGCTTTCTAGTTAATCATTCACGCAAACTCTTTTTTTGTGGACATATCTTGCTTATAGTTGACTATGCTTCATCTCTTTGGGACAACTGCAGTGAAACTAATTTAAAATTCATTCATCAATTATATAAAAGAGCACTAAAACTTGTCCCATTAAAATCAAGCTCCCTAACCATCAATGATTATAAACAAACAAATTTTCTTACATTCCAAAACAGGCTTCTTTTTTCAATAAAGCTCTATTTGTACAAAAAGTTGTCAATGGAAATGCCCCTCCAAAGATCACCAATAGATTCAAAATTAATGAGCACAGGTATAACCATCTACTAACATTTCCCAGACCCAGAAACAATCTTTACAAAACAATCTTCTTATAGTCAGGTGGTGATTTATGGAACAAGCTCCCAAAACCCTTAAAATGTATCAAAAATAAAAATCAGTTTTAAAAAATCAGTTGAAAAATCACTTAATGCCCTTATGCAAAAATGTTTAAGAACTAAACATGAATCCAATCAACCATATTTAGATTAGATTAAAGATATTGGTACTCCCTGCTCACCCTAAAAATCTTTCACGTGTGGTTTATTGTGACTGAAAAATCTACACTTTGTTTGCTATATATGTAGGCCTATGTGAAAGGGGAAAAAAGAGGAGAAAGGTTGAGGGGGGGGGGGGGGGGGGGTAATTTATTTATGAACAGGATAGGGTAAAAGGATGTATGTAAACACGTGTACATTCTGCAAATTCAAAAGGAGAAAACCAAACCACTGATATGATGACTAGATTATAGACATTTTTTTATACAGTTTTTCTTACCCTGTTCAATAGTTTCAGTATAAACGGTTTTTTAGTTTATTTTATTATTTTTATCAATGGGACTATTGGCACTATTACATTTATATTACTTTGGTTAGTAGTTAAGGCCTTTCTTTTTGTTTTCTTTCTTCTTTTTTGTTGTTTTTTGTTTGTTTCTTTGTTTTTTGTTTTGTTGTTTTTTGTGTTTGTTTTTTGTTTTGTTTTGTTTTGTTTTGTTTCTTTGTAATTTTTTTTGTCTTAGTTCGGTTGTGTAGGGCTTTTTATTTATTAATATAATCATAAATTATTATTATAATTCTTCTGTTTGCTGTTTGTGTTTTCCCCTTCCTCCTTGATACCCCTCCCCATCTGTTCCCCCCCCCCCCCCCCCCTTCCCCGTTTTTGGTTTTGTTTATTTTGTTAAGTTGGTTTTTTTGTTGTTTTTGTTTGTCTGTTTTTTTTGTTTGTTTGATTGTATGTTTGTTAGTGTATATGTTATTTCCTCTCAGTGGTGATGGATATTATCATATGGTATTGTTGCGTTTGTTGTTTTTTCCTTTTCTTCCTTCTAATATAAAAAGTCTGAACTGAAGTATCTTCTTCTTCTTCTATCCCGTAGTCCATTTAGACCGTAGGGGTGCCACGGAAGACCTCGCAACCAGCTCTCTCCATTTCCCTTAGTCCTCGACCTTTCTCAGGGTGTCACTCAGCCTGAGGCCCGTCCACTCTCGGATGTTGTCCTCCCATCTCTTTCTCTGCCTGCCTCTCCTTCTCCTGCCTTGCACAGTTCCCTGCAGAATCGTCTTGGCATATCTGTTGATCTTGCCACGTGCCCATACCACTTCAGTTTGCGTTTTTTGACTGTGGTCAGGAGATCCTCAAAGGGCCCGATGGCTTGACCGATTCTGATTCTCACTTCCTCGTTAGTAATGTGGTCTTTGTAAGAGATGCCAAGGAGTCTGCGAAAGCATCTCATCTCTGTGGCCTGTATTCTTCTCTCCAGATCCGCTGTGAGGGTCCATGACTCACGAGCATACAGGAATATTGAGATGACCAGAGTGCGCATCAGCCTGATCTTTGAGCTGAGCGAGATGTTCCTGTTCTTCCAAATGGTCTTCAATTTTGTCAGTGCTGTAACTGTCTGTGCAATCCTTGCGAGTATTTCAGGCTTGGATCCCTTGTCTGTTACAATTGCTCCCAGATACTTGAAGCTTTGTACCGTTTCGAAATTACGACCACCGACCCTGATGTTGATGTTGATGCCGTTGATGTTGTTGGTCATCAGCTTGGTCTTCTGCACACTGATCTCCATGCCATAGGCTGTTGAAGTCTTGTCCAGGCGTTCCACTAACCTAACTCTTCTTCTGAAGTATGGAGATATTGTAATCTGACATAAATTGCTTATTGACATTTCATGGATTCTTTTTTTTTTAAGTCTTAAGTAATGGTTTTGGTGACATTGTAACTGATACAAGCTGTTTGTTTGACACTATGATTTTTCTTCTTTAAAATTTAAGTGTGGGGGCATGCGCGAACGTGCATACGTGCTGGTGTGTGGAGACGGATGTGTGTGTGTGTGTGTGTGTGTGTGTGTGTGTGTGTGTGTGTGTGTGTGTGTGTGTGTGTGTGTGTGATTTGTGTGGTGTTTGGTGGTTGTGTTGTTGTTTGTGTTGTTGCTTGTAATTTTGGTTGTTTTTTTATTTTTTTTTTTTATAGGAACTTTATTGTTTGAAATCATGTTAGCTAATTAATGTTAGTGAAATGTTTGTTGTTTTTTTGTTTTGTTTTGTTTTTTCCCCCTTTTTTTCTTTTTTTGGTTTATTTGATTGTTTGTTAGGGGTTTTCTTTGTTTTGTGTGTGTTTTTTGTTTTTGTTCTTTTCTTTAAATAGATGGCTTGATGAAAAAAAGCAAATTGATGCTTATTCAATGTACTATCTGGAAATAAAAATTTGATTTGATTTTGATTTGATTTGATTTGACCATCCTGCCACCTTCCTTAATATATATATATATATATATATATATATATATATATATATATATATATATATATATATATATATATATATATATATATATATATATAGAAAATATGTCAAGGTGAGACAAGCTTTCTGTATTGTGAGGGGCGAATCTTGTTTGTGATCTCATGGTAAACTCCACAAAGTTGAAGGTATGAATTCGTGAGTGCACAGAGGAATTGAACTCTGTGCTCCATCGCCCATCTGCTGTGTAAGCATTTCCACTGTCGGTGATGCCTTTTAACTGCTTCTTCTGCTTTTCTGGCTGTGGGCTTTGGCAAAATGTCTTACACTTGTTTGTTCTTTGAAATGACTCACAACGTACATTACCTTTAGCAAAAATATCACACTTCCTTGTTTTTCCCTATTCTACACTGTTTTTGCCAATGGTTGTGAGAGGAGAGAAAAAAGTGGTTGTAATACAGTGCTGTGTTTTCTTTCTTTTATGGTGAAAAACACGAAAGAAAACAATATGTGTGTTTATTCAGCTATCAGTTATGTAAATCAGAGAATAGATTCTATTGAAAGTGGTTATGTTGAGATCTGTATTGAAAATAAACTGCAGCTTTCAAAGAGGGTTTTTTTCTTTTGTTGGGATTGTTATGATTTTGAAAATGGGTGAGCTGATTGTCATGCGCATGTGTGCTACAGTTGATTGATTGATTTAATGGTTGAGGGAAACTGCTTCCCTCAGTGAAACCAGCAGTCCTCACATTGCCACACGTGTACCCATCAGTGCATGCTTCAGAGTGACCTGCATACCAATCACACCTTCACCTTCACCTATCACGTAGTCCCGCGGACCGTGGGGGCACCCCTGAAGATTTTGCAACCAGCTTCCTCCACTTCCTACAGTCCTCTGCCCTCTGTAGCATATGGCTCTACTCAAGGCCTGTCCACTCTCTGGTGTTGTCTTCCCATCGTTTCCTCTGTCTGTCTCTTCGTCTCCCTCCCCTTACTGTTCCCTGTAAGACTGTCTTGGCCAGTCCAGATGATCGTGTGACGTGCGCATACCACTTTAGCTTGCGTTTTTTTGTGTGTTTTTTTCACTGTGGTTAGGAGCTCTTCATATGTGCTTTCGCGAACTCCTTCGCATTTCGTACAGAGATCACATCACTAATGAAGAAGTGAAAACCAGAATAAAGAGTGCACACCAATCAGTGTACATGAAAATCTCATTATACCAATCATTTGGCCTGTAAAACGGTCTCCCTATACCAATCAGTTGGCCTGTAAAGCGATCTTAAACCAATTATTTGGCCTGTAAAGCGATCTTATACCAATCATTTGGCCTGTAAAGCAATCGTATACCAATCATGTGACCTGTAAAGCAATCATTCCATGGACAACACAGTCCTTACGTTGCTACAAGCCCATTACTGCAGGTCCCAGGCTCCTCTTATACCAGTCATTTTACATGTAAAACAAACAGTACTTGCATTTCACATGTAAAACAAGCAGTACTTGCATTTTACATGTAAAACAAGCAGTACTTGCATTTCACATGTAAAACAAGCAGTACTTGCATTTCACATGTAAAACAAGCAGTACTTGCATTTCACATGTAAAACAAGCAGTACTTGCATTTCACATGTAAAACAAGCAGTACTTGCATTTCACATGTAAAACAAGCAGTACTTGCATTTTACATGTAAAACAACCAGTGCTAACATTTTACATGTAAAACAACCAGTGCTAGCATTTTACATGTAAAACAACCAGTGCTAGCATTTTACATGAAAAACAACCAGTGCTAGCATTTTACATGTAAAACAACCAGTGCTAGCATTTTACATGAAAAACAATCAATATATGGACAACATGGCTCCCAAACTGCTACCAACCTGTGACTATAAGCTCCAGTCATGGTTACCAATCCTTTTTATTTTATTGTATACCACTTTGTGTCACAGCAGATTTCTCTGCATGAAAATCGGGCTGCTCTACCCATTTTTTTTCTTTTTTCCTTTCTGCAACTATAATATTTTGTTTCCCTACCAGAGTGGCTTTTTTCTACAGAATTTTGCCCTTTGTTTCGGTGGGTTCTTTTACGTGCGCTAAATAATGATGTGTAACACACGGGACCTCGGTTTATCGTCTCATCCGAAAAACAAGCGCCCAGACCACCACTTATGGTCTAATGGATGGGTGGGAAAGTGTTGGACCCAAACGGAATTTGAACCACCGCACAGTCCGACCCGGACTTTGCTTTCTAGGCAGGCGCGTTACCTATACTAGCCTATAGACCATCAATCCACCATACATGTAAAACAATCAACATGGAGTCTGCCTGCCTGTGGTGAATAGTTCCAATGACGGATTTAAAGAGCGTGAAAAACCTTCACACCCACTGGCCTGATCTTAACAGTAAGAAAGCTGCATTTCAGAGTGGTGATAAAATTGTTCGAAAAACAGTACAAAACCAGGAGCAAAAAGAAATTCGAGAAGGTAAACTATCTTACAAACAACAAGTTGAAGAGCAATTCTAAATGAGAAATCTGGCAAACGCTTGGAGAGGGCTAGAAGTTTGTCTGGCCGAACTAAACCACTTCTACAATACCATCACTGACACCAGAGGAACAGTATTTCTTTGAAGATAAACTAAACACATTCTATTGCCGTTTTGAAATGGATGACCCCCAAAGTGATTTTGAAAATGTTTTTACTGAGCTACAAAAAAATGAGAGTTGTTCAAAAACTACCTGACCAACATTGCAGGTGACTGGGACCAGTTGTTACCAGGATATATTATGGTAAAAAGCATAGAGAACAACCTGCCATGTTGTCTCAAAGAACGTGGACTTCCATAACGGCATCGTTACATCATCTTCATCCTGGCTGGGTTTTTTCTTGATCTTATCCCTAAATAAGGGCGGGGACTGGATGTAAAAAAGCACACGAGTGCTCAGTCATTATCCTCGAATAAAAGAATTTGCCTTGCCTTGCCTTGCCTTATCCAATGAAAGAAAATTGTCTTGGATTCGGTGGCTACTGTTGCTGTAGTCTCATAGTGGCCTGAGGTTTGCTTTCCCCACACTTCTGTGTTTGTGTACAAGGAAGAAAACAACAGTGTCTGCATTTAGAACAATGCTTTAAAAGGAAATTACAATATTTAACATAACAACTAGAACACCCCATATCAAATAACAAGGTTTATAATTATAAAAGGGGCAGTCAGAGAGAGAGAGAGAGAGAGAGAGAGAGAGAGAGAGAGAGAGACATAGAGAGAGAGAGAGAGAGAGAGAGAGAGAGAGAGAGAGAGAGAGAGAGAGAGAGAGAGAGAGAGAGAGAGAGAGAGAGAGAGAGAGAGAGAGAGTAAATACTAGTATGAAAATGTTTATTGAGGGTAAATGGATAAATTACAGCTTTTTTTTTAACAATGCCTTCAACCCTACCCACCCATCTCCATTCCCCAAAGAAAAAAACACAAGTAAAAAATCTTAAAACATGTCAAATGTAAACAATAGCATAACAAATTTCATCAATAAAAAAAACAAAACCTACAAACCTGAAATTCCAATTAAACACACTAACCTCCACTACAAAGTGCCCTACTGCCCTATGCAATCTCTAAGAGAGAGAGAGAGAGAGAGAGAGAGAGAGAGAGAGAGAGAGAGAGAGAGAGAGAGAGAGAGAGAGAGAGAGAGAGAGAGAGAGAGAGAGAGAGAGAGAAGAGAAGAGAGAGAGAGAATTTTATTGTGGTCAGTTTTAAAGCCTGTTCAGGAAGGCACTGTGGGCAGGGGACTGGGCACAAAACTGATACTTAACAAAGAAGAAAAAAAAACAATTTACCAGGGCCCAAATATTCATTGTGTCACAAATTCCATATCGTGGATTAACAGCTTCAACAGAGAGAGATATTGCACAATCTGATGATCCTAATTTTTTTTTTTTAGCAGAGAGAAAACAATGAGCAATAAAAAGAAAATTATTGCTGTCAAAATTTTTAAAGTCATGCAAGTCCTTGATACATGCGTTTTTGTTTAGTTTTGAAACTTACGTAATGTACAAAAATCAGCAGTGAGGCAAAAATTCTACATGAAAACCTGGTCAGTACAATTTTACCTTAAAGATCCAGGCAAAACAGGGGAGAGAGCACGGCAGTGGCTATAACTATTAGTCATTGTGTAACAGCCAGATAGGCGACTACTTCAAGACCACAGTTGGCGTCCGACAAGGGTGCCTGCTATCCCCAATCTTGTTCAACCTCTTCCTGGAAAACATCATGAGAGATACCCTCCACGACTTCCATTCTACCATCTCCTTAGGAGGAAGAATGATAAACAACCTACGCTTTGCCGACGACATCGATCTGATGGGCGGCAGCAACACCGAGCTACAGGATCTCACAAACAGACTAACAGACAGAGCAAGAGCATACCGCATGGAAGTGAGCACTAAAAAGAGCAAAGTCCTGGTCAACAGCACAAATAACATCCACGCTCAAATCTTCATGAATGGAGAACAATTAGAAGAAGTGGACACCTTCAAATACCTTGGTGCCACTCTCACCAAAGATGGCCGCTCTGCAACAGAGATCAAGACCAGACTAGCCATGGCAACATCGGCAATGGCAAAACTCAGCAAGATCTGGAAGAGCAAAGACATCAGTTTCCACACCAAGATGAAAATCTTCAAGTCCCCTAATTATATCCATACTGCTCTACGGTTGTGAAAGTTGGACTCTGACAGCTGAAACCACCAAGAGAATTCAAGCATTCGCAACAAAATGCTTCAGACGTCTCCTTGGGATCTCGTGGAGGGATCACAAGACCAACGACTTTGTGCGGAGCCAAGTTACACAGCTGGCAGGCCCCCAGGAACCCCTCCTGTCAATACTAAAAAGGAGGAAGATGTCTTGGTTTGGGCACGTCACCCGACACAACACGCTGCCCAAAACGGTTCTGCAGGGAACCTTGGAAGGGGAAAGACGCAGAGGAAGGCAACCCAAGAACTGGATGGACAACATCAAGGTGTGGACCGGGATGGACAGTGCAATGCTGATCTGCAGGGCAGAGGACTGGTCTGGATGGAGGAGAACAACGTCATCAACATCCTCATGTCTCCTCTACGACCATTCGACCATTCGGTCAGGAGAATGAGGTGAGGTGAGGTGAACATAGAAAACACTGTCAGGTGTATATATATATAACATATATATATATGTAATTGAACAAGCACTCATATGGGAGTCATAATAGTAGTAGTAGTAGTAGTAGTAACAGTAGCAGCAGCAGCAGCAGCAGTAGTAGTAGTAGTAGAAGTAGTAGTAGTAGTAGTAGTAGTAGTAGTAGTAGTAGTAGTAGTAGTAGTAGTCTGTCCCGATGGTGATCCCCGGAGCTATGTGGGCGAGGGCTTCGACCTCTGGCAGGTTCAACCATGCTCAACAGGTCTGTGGGGCAGGAGCCAGACTAAAGTTGCACCCTGGTCCTCCAGGTTGGGGGTTGTGCTTTGGGATAACAACCCATTCACTTAAGGAAATAGTATGTGACAGAAACCACAACAGTATTTCCGAACGACGACCTGGTTGGGGAGAGTCCTCTCTGGTAGAGTCTATGACGCGAGCTGGTGAAAGCCTTCGGGAAGCCAGTGCGCCAACTCTTCTGTCAACCAAGTCAACAACCAGGATAGGGACCTGGAACATCAGAACCCTATATGAAACTGGAAAAACAGCACAGGTGTGCAGAGAAAGGCATAGGTACAACCTGAAGATCCTTGGCCTGTGCGAGACTAGATGGAATGGAACCGGACGGACGAGACTAGCGAGTGGAAATACAATCATCTACTCTGGACAGGAGGAAGGCCAGCCACACACACACGGAGTAGCGCTGCTGATGAAACCTGAGGCAACGCGAGCACTACTATCCTGGGAACCAGTGTCACCACGGATCCTCACTGCCCATTCAACTCAAAGGGCAGGAAAGTTACCATCTTCCAGTGCTATGCTCCAACAAATGCCACTGATTTAGAAGAAAAAGAGAACTTCTTCGAGCAAGTCCAAGCCATAGTGGACAAAACACCGAGGAGGGAATTGAAGATCCTCATGGGAGACCTGAACGCAAAAGTGGGATCAGACAACACCAACAGAGAACTGATCATGGGCAGACATGGCACAGGAGACCAGAATGAAAACGGTGAACTCTTAGCAGAGTTCTGCACCTTCAATGACCTGGTCATTGGAGGCACCATCTTTCCCCACAAGAAAGTCCACAAGACCACATGGACTTCCCCAGATGGCAGGACAGAAAACCAGATCGACCACATCACCATCGGGCGAAAGTGGAGAAGGAGCCTGCACGATGTCAGGGTGAAGCGCAAAGCAGACGCAGCATCAGACCACCATCTTGTAGTAGCCGTCCTCAAGACAAAGCTCAAAACCTTCACTGACAGGGCAGGTAGACCACTGCACAAATACAACGTGCAAAGTCTTAAAGAAAGAGTGAAAACAGAAGAATTTAAGCTTCAATTGAGAATCAAATTCAGCATGCTTTACCAGATGCCAGAGGAAACGATCGAAGAACAGTGGCACAGTCTACATGAGACCTGGAAGACAACATGCCTAACAGTCTTGGGAAAGAATACAAGGAAACACAAGGAATGGGTGACAACAGAGACATGGGCACTGATCACCAAGAGAAAACAGCTGAAAGACCAGATCAACAGAACACAAGAACATGAAGAGAAGTAGACATTGCACACACTACTGGGACAAGAACTGGGCAGTAAAAAGAAGTGCAAGAAAGGACAAGAGAAACTTCATCAAAGAGCTGACTCAGGAAGCAGAGAGTGCAGCAGGCCAAAGAAACAGGAAGAGACTGTATGAGATCACGAAGACCCTCTCAGGAAAAAACAGTAAACCTAATTGCCCCATCAAAGACAAGAACGGCAATAGCATTCCAGGTGAAGAGGAGCAGAGAGCAAGATGGGCAGAGCACTTCAAGGAAACACTCAACAGACCAGCACCATCTGTCCCACCAGATATCCCACCATCTACTGAAATCCTTGGCATCAACATGGGTCCCCCCACCAAAAATGAGATCACCAAAGCCATAAAGTCTCTCAAGTCAGGTAAAGCAGCAGGTCCCGATGGTATACCCCCTGAAGCACTGAAGGCAGACATCCAGACTTCAACTGACATGATGCATCCACTCCTACTCAAGATCTGGGAGCAAGAGAGTGTGCCAGAAGACTGGAAGAAAGACTACCTTGTGAAGCTGCCAAAGAAAGGGGATCTGTCATCCTGCAACAACTGGAGAGGAATTATGCTGCTGTCTATCCCAGGGAAAGTACTGACAAGAATAATCTTAGAAAGACTGAAGACGGCACTAGACAAGACACTCAGGGATGAACAGGCAGGCTTCCGACAAGACAGATCATGCACAGATCAGATAGCCACAATGCGCATTATCATCGAGCAGTCCCTGGAGTGGCAGACCCCCTTGTATTCAGTCTTTGTCGACTTTCAGAAGGCATTTGACAGCGTCGACAAAGATGTCATCAGGAAACGGATGCACCACTATGGCTTCCCACCAAAGTTCATCACCATCACCCAACAGCTCTATGAAGATGCCACCTGTAAAGTCATCCATGACGGAAAATTTGAGGGAACCCTTCTCCGTACGAACTTGTGTTCGTCAGGGCTGTCTGTTGTCGCCAACCATCTTTCTGCTGGTGGTTGACTGGATTATGTGAAGGGCCACAGCAGGCAGGAGAACTGGCAAACAGTGGACCCTCACAAGGCAGCTGGAAGACCTGGACTTTGCAGACGACATCAGCCTTCTCTCACACAGGCACCAAGACGCACAAGAGAAGCTATGTCATGTTGTTGGAAGAAGCCGAAAAGATAGGCCTTCAAATCAACATCAGGAAGACGGAGGTTATGAGGGTGAACAAGAAACAAGACCCAGTGCGACTACATCAAGAAAACATCAAGGAAGTCGACAAATTTACCTACCTGGGCATTGTCGTCAGTAAAGATTGGGGAACGGATGAAGACATCAAGTGCCGAATGAATAAAGCCTGTCATGCCTTCAACACCCTTCACCCAATCTGGAGATCAACATCCCTCTCACTCCACAACAAGATCCGGATATTCAACACCAATGTCAAGTCGGTCCTACTGTATGGCTCAGAAACCTGGCAGGTAACAAAGACCAACACCCACAAACTCCAGACATTCACCAACAGATGTCTTAGGAACATCCTCAGTATCAGGTGGCCAGAAGTCGTCTCAAACGAAGAACTGTGGGACAGGACCAAACAGCTCCAATCAAAATAAGTAAATAAATCTGTAAGATATATAGTGTATCCACTTTTCATGGAAATGTTATGATTGTTATTGTTCTTTTTGTTGTGTCTAAGACTGAAAGGGATTCATACAATAAAACTGGACACAAAGATGCTTGGAGGGGTAATCTATATCGTTTTATTCTGTTTCTTGCTCAGTGGCTCCAGTCATAACCAAATCCAAGAACCTGCTGGGTAATTACCAAAAAGATGCCAAATCTCGCATGCACAAACGAGAAATAAAAACAATGAAAATGAAAGTAACTAAAACACAACACATTTGAGGTAGACAACTCGGAAGAACACATGGAGCAGATAGTGTCTGACACCGTGAACAGATGCAACAAAAGTGAATAAGTTTTTTTGTGTTGTTGTAGTCTGCCAAACTCTGTTGCACATCTTAAGTTTGTTCATATGGCATTGATCTCCAGTTCTGTAAAACAATTTCTTGATTTGTCTCCTTTTAGTATAATATATATAATTACATCTTGCCTTTGAACACATGGAAGCACTTCTTTTCTCAGTCCAGCATTCAGGCCCCCAACTAAACAATTTTTTAGTGTACCTCCACAAATACTAAAAAATTCAGTGGTGAGTCTGTCTAAACCGGAATTTCTTTTTCATTTTCTTAATGCTAAACTTGCCTATTAGGGTCAATGTTCACCTTCTAAGTCATCTTTGGCACAGACAACACATCAGATTTATCTTAACAAAAATCAGGTTCCAAACTATGAATACTTTGAAATATATACCACTTCATACATTTGATACTGAAAAGACACGAAAAACTATCTGGCACAAGAATATGCAAAAATAAATTAACACAATTTTCACAATTTAAAAAAGGGAAAATAAAGAAAACTCTTTGCAGACCAGATGACTCAAACAAAACAAGATTAAACACACACACACACACACACACACACACACACACACACACACACACACACACACACACACACACACACACACACACACACACACACACACACACAAAAGAGTCAATGTGTTAATACCTCTGACAGAAGTCTCTCTTAGCCAGAAGATACTTTCAAAATATGGCAAGAATCAATCAATCAATCAATCAATCAATCAATCAATCAATCAATCAATCAATCAGTCAATCTATCTATCTATCTATCTATCTATCTATCTATCTATCTATCTATCTATCTATCTATCTATCTATCTATCCCTTAGTCTGGCAATCCTGGGGGCACCCATGAAGACTTGGCAACCAGTTCCCTCCATTCCTCTCTGTTCTGCCTTTCTTAGGGTTTTGTTGAGTTCTAGGCCTGTCCATTCGCTGATGTTGTCCTCCCATCTCTTTCTTGGTCTGCCTCTTTTTCTTCCTCCTTGGACAGTGCCTTGTAGTATTGTTTTTTCAAGTCCTTTTGATCTTGTGACATACCCTTACCAATTAAGTTTATGCCTCTTTACCATTGATAGAAGATTTTCGTAGGGACCAATGGTTTGCTGGATTCTGTTGTGCATGTCGTTGCTTATGTGGTCTCTGTAGGAGATGCCAATGAGTCTCCTGATGCATCTCATCTCTACCGCCTGTATTCTTCTCTACAGATCAGCAGTCAGTGTCCACGATTCACAGGCATACAAGAATATGGATATGACAAGGGAGCCCATTAGTCTGATCTTGGACTTGAGTGAGATATTTTTATCTTTCCAGATGGTGTTCAGTTTTGACAGTGCTGTTAGTCTTGCAATCCTGCACACTACCTCTGGCTTGGACCCCTTGTCTGATACAACAGGCTTCCAAGTACTTGAAGCTTTGAATTGTTTCCAGCTTCCGGTCATTGACCCTGATATCAGTGCTGATGCCCTTAGCGTTATTAGTCATCAGTTTTGTCCTCTCTGCACTGATTTCCGTGCGGTATGTTTTAGAGGTCTTGTTCAGGTGTTCTGTTAAGCTGGCAAGCTCCTGTTCAGATCCTGCTAGTCCGTCAATGTCATCTGTGAAGTGGAGGTCTGTGATTGTTCTGCCACCAATGCTGACTGATCCTTTATGGTGTTCCAGTGCATCAGGCATGATTTTCTCAAGGAAGAAGTTGAAAAGAGTGGGTGAGAGTAGACAGCCCTGCCTTACTCCAACTGTTGTTCGAAATCACTCTCCAATGTTGCTGTTGTAGTGCACTACACTGGTGGCCTTGTTCTACAGCTGTATGATGACTCTGATCAGGTTTGCATTGATGCTGTACAAATTCATGGTTGCCCACAAAACTGCATGCACACCTTGTGAATGCCTTCTTAAAATCAATAAAAACTTGGTAGACAGGCCCAAAACTGGTGTTTTCGCCACATCTTTTGTGTTCTAGGGGTCATTATTGCCCACACTGTACCGTGTTTCTTTCCGACAAACTTGGCTATATGTAAGCAGGGTTGTCATATTTGGGGCTGTGGTGTCGCCACAAGTCCAGGGGCACATCCAAAATGGTTGTAAAGTTTGTATGCATAGAGTGAGCACGGTCTTGGTGCCGTGGGCTCTAACTGTGCAAAAGGGTGTGTGGCAGGACCCCCAAACCGGCCTCTGGGACACATCTTTTTGAAACGTGCCTTTAGCTTATTCATGGTGTGGTTGGGGTTATCATGCTTTTTGTGTGTGTGGTGTGGCAATGCAGTGGTGCATCATATTGTATGATGTTATTATTTGATGTGTGTTCTATGGATCATTATTGCCTACACTGTACCATTTTCTTTCTGACAAACTTGGCTATGTGCAAGGGGGCTGTGGTGTCGCCACAAGTCCAGCACCCACACATACAAAATGGTTGTAAAGTTTGTTATTTATGCCTACACTGTATCATGTTTCCGACAAACTTTGCTATGTACAAGCTGTGGTTGCCATCTTTGGGGCTGTGGTGTCGCCATAAATCCAGCGCCACACACATCCAAAATAGTTGTAAAGATGGTATGCATAGAGTAGAGCACTGTCTGGGTGCCCTGGGCTCTGTAAGTGTGCAAAGGTGCGGGTGGCAGGAGCCGTGGCAGGGACAGGAGCCGTGGCAGGAGCCCCAACATGTTTGTCACATCTTTTTGAAATGGGCCTTTAGCTTATCCATGGGGGAGGGGGAGGGTATGCCCTGCACATGCATGGGCTTGCTGGCGTGTGTGTGTGTGTGTGTGTGTGTGTGTGTGTGTGTGTGTGTGTGTGTGTGTGTGTGTGTGTGTGTGTGTGTGTGTGTGTGTGTGTGTGTGTGTGAGAGACCCTGCACTTTGCTATGGTGCATCATATTGTATGATAGTATTATTTGATGTGTGTTCTAGGGGTCTTTATTGCCTACACTGTACCATGTTTCTTTCCTACTAAGTTTGTCTATAAGTTTGTCTATGTGCAAGCTGGGTTGCATATTCGGGGCTGTGGTGTCGCCACAAGTACAGCGCCAAACACATAAAAAATGGTTGTAAAGATTGTATGCATAGAGTAGAGCACAGTCTTAGTGCCCTGGGCTCTGTAACTGTGCAAAAGTGGGGGTGGCAGGGGCCTGAATTCCACGTTTGCATCATCTTTTAGAACAGTGCCTTTACCTTATTTAGAGGGGGAGGGGGGGTATGTGCCACTGGTGTTTGTGTGTGTGGTTTGTGTGTGTGTGTGTGTGTGTGTGTGTGTGTGTGTGTGTGTGTGTGTGTGTGTGTGTGTGTGTGTGTGTGTGTGTGATGTGGGGATGCAGTGGTGCATCATATTGTATGATGCTTATTATTTGTGTACTGTACCATGATTTTTTTCCCCAGCAAACTTGGCTATGTACATGCAGAGGCTGTAGTGTCGCCATAAGTCCAGCGCCACACACATAAAAAATTGTAATGATTGTATGCATACAGCAGAGCAGAGTGAGAGTATTGTGGGTTCTGTAACTGTGCAAAAGTGTGGGTGGGCACCCTTTCTTCACATTTTTTTCTGTGTGCCTTTAGCCTGATCATAGGGGGGGGGGGGGGGGGGGAGTATGCACACACCTGGTGTTTCAAGTCAAGTCAAGTCAAAGTGATCTTTATTGAGGATAACAAATTAAGTTTACACAACTTTTTTTCATCCTACCCACACTAAAAAAAAAAAATCATGGCTGTTTGCAGGTTTGTGTGTGTGTCTGTGTGTGTGGCAGGGACCCATTACTATTTTAGTCATTTTTTTGCATGGATTACATGCTTGTTTTGGGCAACTGCATTTCAGCAATTTCATCTCTGTGGATTAAATATCCGCATTTTTATTCAAAAACATATATATATAGCTGCATTTTACCGATTTTATTTGTGGGTTTTGATATGGGCGTTTTTAAATGGCTGTATTTTTTTTGTTTTATTTGTGTGGATTAAATGTCCCCGTTTTTAAATGGCTGTAAGTCATCTTATCTGTGTGATTAACATTTTGGTATTTTAAGATGGCCCTGTTTTAGTCATTTTTTCTGTGGATTGGATACTGGTGTTTTCAGATGGCTTTGTTTCAGCTATTTTATTTATTTGGTTTACATGCCAGTGTTTTTACTCAATTTTGATCATTTTATTTGTGTGAATTTCACCAGTTTTAAGGAGACAGTATTTTAAACATTATATCCCATGGATTAAATGTCAGTGCTTTTGTGCGACAGTATTTTAGCCAATCTTTCTTTGTGTGGATTACATGTATGTGTTGTTTTTTTTAGGTGATTATATTTTTGTCATTTTAGTGTGTGGATTACATGTCTGTATATTTAGGTGACTGTTTTTAAGCCATTTCAGTGTTTGGACTCTACATCCATCTCTATTGACTGTATTTTAGCTATTAATTTGTGTGGTTTACCTTGGGGTTTTTTAGCATGTCTTTTTTTAGGGACTCAAGTTCTAGCTTTTTTATTTGTGTAGTTTAGGTTGTCTGTTTTTTGTTTTGTTTTGGTTTTTTAGCATGTCCGGTTGTTGTTTTTTTAGGTGACTTGAGTTTTAGCCTTTTTATTTGTGTGGTTTACCTGCTCTGTATTATTTTAGCATGTCCGTTTGTTTTTTTTAGGCGATTTGAGTTTTAGCCTTTTTATTTGTGTGGTTTATGTTGTCTGTTGTTGTTTTTTTTAGCAGGGGGGGGGGGGGGGGGGGGGGGGAGGCCACTTCAGTGTTAGCCTTTTTATTTGTATGGTTTACATTGGGGTTTTTTGTTGTTGTTTTTTTTTTTTTTAGCATATCCCTTTTTTAGGCACTTGAGTTTTAGCCTTTTGTGTAGTTAGTTGTCTGGGTTTTTTTTTTTTTAGCATGTCCCTTTGGAGTTTTAGCCTTTTTATTTGTCATTTTGGGTTGTTGTTTTTTAGCATCTCCATTTTATTTTTAGACGACTTGAGTTTAAGCCTTTTTATTTGAGTGGTTTAGGTTGTCTGGTTATTTTAGCATGTCCCTTTTCTTTTTTAGCCGACTTGATTTGAAACTTTTTATTTGAGTGGTTTAGGTTGTCCATTTTTTAGCATGTCCGTTTTTTTAGGCAACTTGAGTTTTAGCCCTTTTATTTTTGTGGTTTACATTGCCTGGTGCTTTTTTTTTTTTTTTTTTTTTTTTAGGCAACTCAGTTTTAGCCTTTTTATTTGAGTGGCTTACATGTCTTGTTTTTGTTTTTAGAATGTCCCCGTTTTTTTTTTTTTTAGGTGACCAGTTTTACCTTTATATTTGAGTGGTTTACCTTGTTGGATTATTTTTTAGCATGTCCTTTTTTTAAATTTTAAGTGACGGAGTTTTGCAGTTTTTCTTTGTGTTGTTTACATTGTTGGTTTTTTATTTTATCATGTTGGGTTGTTGTTTTTTATGAGACTTGAGATTTAGCCTTTTTATTTTGAAAGGTTTACATTGGGTTTTTTTTTTGTTTTTTTTTTAGTATGTCCGTTTTTTATGGCGACTCAAGTTTTAGCTTTTTTATTTGTTTGGTTTACATGGCTTTTTTTTTTAGCTGTCCATTTTTTTTTAGGCTCTGAGTTTTAGCCTTTTTATTTGTGTGATTTAGGTTGCCTGTTGTGTGGTGTGTTTTTTTTTAGCATGTCCGTTTTTGTTTTTTTTTAGGCACTCCAGTTTTAGTCTTTTCATTTGTGTGGTTTACCTCCTCTGTTTTTTTATTTTTTAGCATGTTCGTTTTAGGACCTCAAGTTTTTAGCCTTTTTATTTGTGTGGTTTTTGTTGTTTGTTTTGTTTTTCTTAGCATGTCTGGTGTTGTTTTTTTAGGAGACTTGAGTTTTAGCCTTTTTATTTCTGTGGTTTACATTGGGTTTTTGTAGCATGTCGTTTTTTTTTTTTTAGGCGACTCAGTTTCAGCCTTTTGATTTGTGCCGTTTATGTTGTATGTTGTTGGGGTTTTTTTAGCATGTCCGTTTTTTTTTTTATTTGTGTGGTTTATGGGTTGTTGTTGTTGTTTTTTAGCATGTCCAGGTGTTTGTTTTTTTTAGGCTACTCGAGTTTTAGCCTTTTTATTTGTGTGGTTTACCTTGTCCATTTGCTGTCCCAGGGTTGGTTGTTTGTTTTTTTTAGACCACTTGAGTTTTTAGCCTTTTTATTTGTGTGGTTTACCTGGTCTTTTTGTGTTTTTTTTTTAAATGTCCTTTTTTTATGCACTGGAGTTTTAGCCTTTTTATTTGAGTGGTTTATGTTGTCTGTTTTTTTTACCATGTCCGTTTTTGTGTGCGTTTTTTGTTTTTGTTTTTTTACACAACTTCAGTTTTAGCCTTTTCATTTGTGTGGTTTACATTGCTTTTTTTTTTATTAGCATGTCCGTTTTTTTTTAGGCACTTGAGTTTTAGCCTTTTTATTTGTATAGTTTAGGTTGTTTTGTTTTTTGGCATGTCCTTTTGGAGTTTTAGCCTTTTTATTCGTCTGTTTTTGCTTTTTTTAGCATCTGGGTTGGTTGTTTTTTTTTAGGGGACTTGAGCTTTAGCATTTTTATTTGTGTTGTTTATGTTGTCCTTTAAAAAAAATTTTTTTTAGCATGTCCGTTTTTTAGGCAACTCCAGTTTTAGCATTTTTATTTGTGTGGTCTAGTGGTCTGTTATTTTTTAGCATGTCATAGGCAACTTCAGTTATAGCCTTTTTATTTATTTATTTTTTTAGCATGTCCGTTTTTTTTAGGCCACTTAAGGCTTATCCTTTTTATTTGAGTGGTTTATATTCTCTGGGTTTTTTTTGCATGTCAGTTTTTTTTTTAGACTAAAGTTTGAGCCTTTTTATTTGAGTGGTTTTTGTTGTCCTTTTTTTTTTTAGCATGTGGGGGGTGGGGGATGGTTAGGGGACTCAGTTAGCCTTTTTATTCGTGTGGTTTAGGTTGTCTGTTTTTTGTGTTTTTTTTACAATGTCATTTTTTTTAGGTGACTCAAGTTTTAACCTTTATATTCGAGTGGTTTACATGTCTGTTTATTATCATTATTATTATCATAATTATTATTATTGTCTGTTTTTTTAGGTGACCGAGTTTTAGCTTTATATTTAAGTGGTTTGTCTGTTCTTGTTTTTTTTTTTAGCATGTCTGTTTTTCTTTTTTTTTAAAGGAGACTTTAGTTTTAGCCTTTTTACATGTGTGTGGTTTACCATGTCTGTTTTTTTTTTTTTAACCATGTCCATTTTGGGGGGTATTTTTAGAAGACTAGAGTTTTAGCCTTTTTATTTGAGTGGTTTACATGTCCATTTTTTTTTTTAGCATGTCCCTTTCTTTTAGGTGACCCAGTTTCAGGCTTTTTATTTGTGTGGCTCAATTCTTCGGCACATCATTTTTTTTAGGGGACAAGTTTTAGCCTTTTTATCAGTGTGGTTTACATTCTCTTTTTTTTTTGTAGCACGTCCCTTTTTTTTTTTTAGGCAACTTGAGTTTTAGCCTTTTTATTCCAGTAGTTTTAATTGTGTTTTTTAGTTGTAGATTTTTTTTTTTAGCATATGGGATTTTTAGGCCATTCAAGTTTTAGCCCCTTCATTTGCGTGGTTGTCTGGGTTTTTTTAGCAGGTCTGTTTTATTTTTTTAGGCGACTGAATTTTAGCCTTTTTATTTGAGTGGTTTACAGGTCTGGTTTTTTTTTTTTAGCATATCCGTTTTTATAGGGACTCGAGTTTTAGCCTTTTTATTTGAGTGGTTTAGGTTGTCTGGTTTTTTTTTAGCAGGTCCATTTTTTTGAACCACCCATAGCCTTTTTATTCCAGTGGTTTAATTAAGTTGTCTGTTTGTTTGTTTGTGTGTATTTTTTTTTAGCATGTTCGTTGTTTTTTTTAAGCAACTTGAGTTTAAGCCTTTTTATTTGAGTGGTTTAGGTTGTCTTTTTTTCGCAGGTTCTTCTTTCAGGCAACCCGTAGCCTTTTTTCGGAGTGGTTTACCTTGTCGTTTTTTTAGGCGACTTTTGAGTTTTAGCCTTTTTATTGGAGTGGTTTAAGTTGTCTGTTGTTTTTTAGCATGTCCATTTTTTAGTTAACTTTTGAGTTTTAGCCTTTTAATTAATTTGTGTGGTTATCAGGTGTGTTGTTTTTTTTAGGAGACTTTGAGTTTTAGCCTTTTTAAGTAAGTGGTTTAGTGTCTGTTTTTTTTTTAATCATGTCTGTTTTTTATGGTGACTGAGTTTTTAGTGTTTTTTTTATATTTGTGGGGTTTACATGGTCTGTTGTTGTTTTAGTATGTCCGTGTTTGTTTGTTTTTAGGAGACTTGAGTTTTTAGCCTTTTCATTTGTGTGGTTTACTTTGTCTTTTTTATTTTATTATATTGTCTGTTTTTTAGGGGACTCCAGTTTTTAGCCGTTTCATTTGTGTGGTTTACGTCTGTTTTTTGTTTTTTTTTAAGCATAAGGCACTCAAGTTTTAGCCTTATTTGTGTGGTTTAAGGTTTGTTTGTTTTTTAGTATGTCCATTTTTTTAGGTGAATAAGTTTTAGCCTTTTTATTCGTGTGGTTTACAGTGTCTGCTTTTTTAAATTATGTCCGTTTTCTTAGGAGACTTGAATTTTAGCCTTTTTTTTAATTTGTGTGGTTTACAGTTGTCTGCTTTTTTAAAGCATGTCCTTTTCTTAGGAGACTTGAATTTTAGCCTTTTTTTTTTTATTTGTGTGGTTTACAGTTGTCTGTTTCATGTCCTGGGGTTGTTGGGTTTTTTTAGGCGACTAGAGTTTTAGCCTTTTTATTTGTGTGGTTTACCTTGTCTGTTTTTTTGTTGTTTTTTAGCATGTCTGGGAGCTTTTTTTTTTCAGGCCTTTTTATTCGAGTGGTTTAGGTTGTCTATCTTTTTTTTAGCATGTCCATTTTTTTTTCAGACAACTTTGGAGTTTTAGCCTTTTTATTTGTGTGGTTTACCTTGTCTGTTTTTTTGTTTATAGCATGTCCGTTTTTTTGGTTTTTTTAGACGACTCATGTTTTAGCCTATACATTCGATTGGTTTACACATTGTGTGTTGTTGTTTTTTGTAGGGAGTTTTAGCTTTATATTTGAGTGGTTTAGGTTGTCTTTTTTTAGCATGTCCTTTTTTTTTTTTTAGGCAACTTTAAGTTTTAGCCTTTTTATTCAAGTGGTTTAGTTCTTTTTTTTTTTTTTTTTTTAGCATGTTCGTTTTTTTATTTTTAGGAGACTTGAGGTTTATCCTTTTTATTTGAGTGGTTTAGTTGTCTGTGTTTTTTTTTTTTTAGCATGTCCATTTTCTTAGGTGACTTGAGTTTTAGCCTTTTTATGTGGTTTTCATCGTTTGTTTCATGTCCCATGGGGGTGGTTTTTTGTGGGGTTTACCTCGTCTGGGTTTTTTTTAGCATGTCCGTTTTTTTTAGGCGAATGGTCGAATACACAAATCTCACCATTGGTGAACCTCGGAGCTTTAGCTGCGGAAGTGACCTTTTTTCTCTCTTTCTCTCTCACACACACACTCTCACACATGCAGCTCACACAGGCCATACCACCCAGAAAGACAAAACACAAGTCAGGTATGTGTGTGTATGAACCCCCGTCTGTACAAAAACTCAAAAAGCAAGCTGTCAACAGTTTTGGAAATGAACACTCCAGAGGTAAGAGAGGGGGGTGTGGTTGTGGTTGTTATGAAGCTTTCTTTTATTTCATTTTATTTCTCCTGCCTCCCAAGACAATGACTGTTGCAAGACATATGGCCGTGGTTTGATGCGATGATGTGTTGCAAGATGTGTGGCCATGGTTTGATACACACTTGCACTGCCCATCGCCCCTTCCATCATGGACAGACAACATCTGCACACAGCAACATCAGTAACACATCAGTCACCACAAAACACATAGCATCAGTGACATGTCGGTCACCACATAACACATTTTTAAAAAAATTTAAATTCTTTTATTTTGAGGATAATGGAATAAGCACTCATAAGCGAACATCTTGCGCA
>CM060342.1:38501667-38514167 GCA_030674155.1 Stramonita haemastoma
GGTAGGCGCTGCACTTGTGGCGATGTGCTCTCCCAGGGAGAGCAGCCCGAATTTCATGCAGAGAAATCTGCTGTGACATAAAGTGGTATTAAAATATTTTTTAAGTTGACCTAACAATATTTGGACTTGATATTTTCCCCTGTCTTTTAATTTTTTTTCCTCTTTCTTTTTTATTTTAATTTTTTATCTTATACCACTTTATGTCACCGCAGATTTCTCTGCATAAAATTCGGGCTACTCTCCCTGGGAAGAGCGCGTCGCCACAAGTGCAGCGTCTACCCTTTTTTTTTTTTTTCCCTCATGGATGGTGTCTAAACACGACACCTGTGTGCATGCTGGATTTTTTTCAAATATAACTTTGTCATCCACTCCTACCTGCACACAAAGGCCTGCTCTTCCGAAAGGCGGAACAGGGTTTTCACGTGTGCGCAAGATGTTCTGCGTGTGTTCACACACGGGGCCTCGGTTTATAGTCACATCCAAATGACTGACATTTAGTTCGATTTTTTTTTCTCGTCAAACTAGGAAGAAAGGGCGAGCTGGGTACGAACCCTGAAACTCACGGTTTACTTGTTGGCAGGCGAACGTCTTAACCATCCTGCCACCTTCCTTCCATCAAATTTTAAAATGTTTAAAATTTAAAATGTTTGGAATCGCAGAGCATGCATGTGTGTGTGTGCGCATGTATGTGTGTGTGTGTGTGTGTGTGTGTGTGTGTGTGTGTGTGTGTGCATGTACATGTATGCACGCACATGTATGCACGTACATGTATGTGTGTGAGCATGTGCGCATGTGTGTGTGTGCGCATGTGTGTGTGTGCGCGCATGTGTGTGTGTGTGTGTGCGCGTGTGTGTGTTCGCGCGCGTGTGTGTGCGTGTGCATGTGTGTGTGTGTGTGAGGGGGTGTGCGTCATCAAGTTTTACAATGCTTTATTTCTTAACCCTAGTAGCGCTGTTCCCGGATTACTCCGGAGTGACGTAGTGCAGCATTTCTGGCGGCTCCCGGAATATTCCGCGATGACGTCGGTGATCGTAATTGAAGGCTTTCTTTCGCTTTCAAAGGTCATCCAATGAACGTGAAGGCCATTGTAGGGCCGCAGAAATGGGTGAAGGTCGTCCGCAGTCGCAAGCAACGAGGATTCTGATTGGTTTAGAGGTGTATTTTTTATTTTTTTTTGACGAACGTCGATCGCCTGAAAACAAAATGGCGGCAAAGTGTTTGCGCTCGTATCACTCGAAGTATTTTTCGAGTTTTTTGACGATATTGACGGCGATGAGGAGTTTTAGAGGCTGGATTTGGTTGAATTAAACGATAATAGAGACGATAAGGTAAGGATTGTGAAATATTTTTGAAAAACTTCGGAAAAATTGATCGCGATCGGACTGATTCGAGCGGCGCTAAGTTTTGTCCAAAGCACTTCATAGCTACCGGGTGATTTCGATGTCATACATTGTTTTACTTTATTTTAACGCAACACGGCTTCGAAATAACTGTTTTTAAGTCATTTCTATATGCTGTCGAGTACTTTGCATCACACGAAATCAAGCGATTGTCGTATTTCGTCATAGAACGCCGCCAGTTCGCACGAAATAAGTGTTCACCGCCATGACGATCGCGATCGCGTTGATCATTTCGCTGGACTTTTCCGAGTATTTGACGACCGATAAAGCCACGGAAGCTCTTTATTTTTTCAAAACTTATGTCAAGAGACAGTATTTATCAAATCATGACATTTTTGCACCGCAACAACATTGCATATCGTGTTAAAATCAATCTGGGTCACCGACATCGCAACAGTGATTGGTAGTGCACGCGCAGTTTTTAAACTTTATTTATTTTTTACATTATCATAAACACTACATGCTGCTATAAAATTTCACTCTTTTAAAAGCTTGTTATCTAAGCTTTCCAGTGATTTACAACTTTACACACTTAGTTTAGTTTTACATATCAATATCAGGAGTTGTTTGACCCCACCCTACTGCAAATCAACAATGTCTGCTGTTAATTCAGCCAGCAGCACCTAGTACCGCTGCCGTTATTACAGCGCTACTAGGTTAAAGTTCCTGTTTGAGTCAGGGGGCAGGATAGCTCAGTGGTCAGAGCACTTGCTTTCCCTAAGTCAAGTAAAGCAGCATCAAGTGTGGTTACCAGTTGGATGGGTGACTGTTTAGGCACCTTAGCTTCAGTACAGTCCCCCAGTTTACCCAGCTGTTAATGGGCACCTGCCCTCTTTAGGGTCAGGGAAGGTAAAGCAGCGAAGGAGAGGAGATGGGCACCGCCCTCAATATGCTGGCCCCTAGAGAAGCTGAGGTCTCTGATGCCTTGCCCCCTACGACCGCCTAAGTTACGGGACACCTTTACTTTTTTTTACCTTTTTGAGTCGATTTTATGATGTTTTCTCAACAAAGTTGTAGTTAAATATTGTAGGGTTTTTGTTGGATTTTGCTTGTTAAGATTTCCATTTTATTTTGTTTTGTTTGGATTTTTGTTTGTTTGTTTTTTTGTTTTTTTTTACTTTGTTGTTTCGTTTTTCCTAGATATATGGCTTGATGAAAAAAAAGTACATCTTTTGCTTACTTAATGTACCATTTGGAAATAAATTGACTTGACTTCACACACACACACACAGACACAAACACACACATACACCCCCCCCTCCCCCCCCACCCACACACACACAGAAAAAGAAACACACAAACACAGACAAAAACAAAAACAAAAAAACCACACAAACTTTTCCCTTGTAATATACAGCAAAATGAGATGGAATCATTCAGTCTTTTGAATGAGACTATAAACAGAGTCCCCGTGTCTGAATGCAAGCAGAACATTTTGCACACATGTTAAAACCCCGTTCCACCTTTCAGAAGAGCAGGCCATTGTATGCCGGTAGGAGTGGATGACAATTTTTTTTTTTTAAAATATTTAAAAAACCAGCATTCACACAGGTGTCGTGTTAAGACACCATCCCTGAGGAAATATCAGGGAGTTGAGTCCCCAGGGTGGCTCAGGCTGTATATGAAAAAAAAAAAATCGGTAGGTGCTGCACCTGTGGTGACGCGCTCTCCCCAGGGAGAGCAGCCCGAATTTCACACAGAGAAATCTGCTGTGACGTAAAGTGGTATAAAATAAATAAATAAATACAATCGAACAAAAAGTTGTATCTGAGCCTTTTAAATGATTTAAATATTGTTTTTTTGTTGCTGTTTTTTTAATGGGTGGCACTGCTCTTGAGATGACATGCTCTTCCTGGGAGAACACCCCAAATTTTATCCAGAGAACTCTGCTGTGACTGACAGTGGGATGCACAGCACTCACCTGCATGTAGATTCCCATTCAGCAAGTCCTGTCTCCTCTCTCTGCACAGTCTTCAGCTGTCTGCATGTGCCAACCCTGCAACCACACAATGAACACTTTAGTCACTGACAATGCAGCGCACACACACACACACACACACACACACACACACACACACACACACACACACACACACTCACACACACACACACACACTACACACACACTCACACTCACATCACACACACACACACAAGAAACAAAATTCCTCTCATATTCCTGCATGCAGAAAGACGCTAATTTGGAGACTAAATGAACACCACACTCACATGTGCATATCTAACTGAATCAACACCATACTTGCTTGTATACGCCTTACTAAATGTACACGACACTCACATAACAAATTCAGTAAATTCCCCCCCCCTCCTCCCTCCCCCCAGGACTGGCTATTTGTGTTGATTAGTAAAACTATGACCAACAAAAAGGAAGAGAGTAAATTGGTGACATTGACATGCTCTTATGTTGGGGTGAAAATAGCCAGCCTTTGACCTTCTCACCTTTCATCTTCCTGTCACAGGTAAAGACAAAGAAATGACATCACACACACACACACACACACACACACACACACACACACACACACAGTGCACTTAACTTGTGATGGAGATGGCAGCCTCTTGTCCTGATCCCTTCAGTCTTGGTTCACCAGCCCTGTAACACAGCAGTGAACATGTAGAAAATACAGCTACCTCACTACATGGATGATACATACACACACACACACAATTTGACGCAACTCGCAATTTGACGACCCAAGTTCAATTCCCATTCGAGGGGATTTTTCCCCTGGAGTTAACATCAGTGCTGATTCCACTCTCCCCAAAAGTCTTTCTTTGGATGAGACTTTAAACCGAGGCCCGTGTGCAAACGCACTCAGAACATCTTGTGCACATGTTAAATCCTGTTCCACTTTTCATAAGAATAGGCCATTGTGTGCTGGTGGAAACAGATGACAAAATTTACAAAACTGCAGACACTTGGGACAGGATGTAAAAAAGCACATGAGTGCTTATCCCATTATCCTCGATATAAAGAATAAATAAATTAATAAATAAATAAAATAAACACACATACAGACACACACATTGCACTTACCTAACAGAAATGTGGCAGTCACCAGAGTGTGTTCTTTCAAGGTCCTCTGCCCTCTTGGTTCAGCAGCCCTGGGAATGCAAAAAGAAAACGTCATTAGACCAGTGCAGTATCTGTATATATACATGTATGCAACTTTACCTTACCTCCCTTATCAACAACAATAAAGCAAACTACAACACATTACGATGAAATACAACATCAGATCATGAAATACACTACACTACACTGAATTACATTACACTACACTAAATTGCATTACACTACATTACATTAAACTACACTACACTACACTACACTACACTTATCTCAAGAGCACTTAACTTTGAAGGCAGGCCAGCCTCTGGACCCTATTTCTCTGTCTGTCTCTGGATGTCTGTCAAACAAAAGAACAACACAAATGTAAACACAAATATGCACTACTTTTAAAATGTCACTACTTTTTTTTTTAATAATAATATTGTACAAAATGCAAAATACAAAAAAAAAAACCCACAAACATGCTCTTCTTTTAAAATGTCACTACTTTTAAAATGTTAATCAAAAAAAGTCTATAAAGCAGATCAAGTACCCCCCCCTCCCACATACACACAGAGTAGACTAACTACCTCTTCCTTCCCCCAACTCCACCCCCCCCCCCCCCCCCCCCCCCCCCCCCAAACACAGAAACAACTTCAGTTACCTTCTGTTATCCTACACACCAATGTATGCCATTTCAAAACATCAATCCTGCAAACATGCACTTACAATATTGTTGATGCCAAGTTTAATTAAACAATTAATGCAGCACCCTGTCCACCAAAGAAACACATGCACACATACAAACACACGCACACACACATGACAAGCTGAGTTCGATTCCCGGTCAAGGAGATTTTTCTCCTGGAGTTAACATCAGTGCGGACTCCTCTCTCCCCAAAAGTTCTTCGGATGAGACTATAAACCAAGGCCCCTTGTGTGAACGCACGCAGAACATCTTGCACACAAGTTAAATCCTGTTCCACTTTTTGTAAGAGTAGGCCATCGTGTGCCGGTGGGAACAGATGACACTTACAAAAACTGCATACACACGGGGACTGGATGTACAAAAGCACACGAGTGCTTATCCCATTATCTTCGATATAAAAGAATTAAAAAAAAATAAATAAATAAAATAAATAAAAAATAAAACACACACGCACACAGTAGTTACCTCTGCCACAGTCCTGACTGTCTTCCTCTCAGTCCTGTTCTCCACTATCTGTATACACCAACCTACCAACTCACAGAATGAACATGTATGTACACAGTGTCCACAACAAAATTTGAAGCATTACCATCCCCCCTACCCCCCCCTTCCACATGTCTTCAGCTTCTGGATGCACTAGCCATGTAAAAAAAAAAATCAGTTAAAAATCATGTAGTAATAATAATAACAACAACAACAACAACAACAACAACAACAATAATAATAATAATAATAATAATAATAATAATAATAATAATAATAATAATACATGGAATTTATATAGTGCAATATCTTGCAAAAAAAAAAACCCAACAAATCAAAGTGCTTGCATTCAACCTATACAACACACAAGCAATCAATGTACTCTCATAACCTGTGCAGAAATATGGTTTGTGGCCTAAAGGTATTTTCTGGTACTTCAAGATATTGAATTTATCTACCAAAAACTGCCAGTTTACAAACAACAGGAGTGTTTTGACATAACGTGGAAAAAATGAGAAAAGTGCTAAAACAGCGACGTAGGCAACGTTTGTGCAAATGTCCACAGTGCACGTGTTCTGGGAAAGAGGGGTTCTCTCCCTTAACGTTGAGATAGTGCGAAAGTGAACTGGCAAACATGAACACACAAAATAAAACAAAAGAAAGAAACACACAAAAATAGAAACACAAAAATAAACTACTTCACACATCTCCAAGATCTCTATGAAACAAAATTACCTTCTCCTTTGACTCTCTCTAAAACAGACACACACACACACACGCACACACATATGCACGCACACACATACGCATGCACACACATACACATGCACACACACACGCATGCACACACACACACACACACACACACACCACTTACCAAACAAAAATGTGCCAGCCACCTGATTTGTCTGACTGCCTTGGATAGAAACCTGGAAATACAACAGAAACCAACATGAGAAGATGTGATGTCACTACCCCCCCCCCCCCCCCCCCCAACCACATCCACACCAACCTAACCTCCCCCCTCCCCTGACACCCCACACACAACACACACCTACAGTAATTACCTCAGCCACAGTCCTGACTGTCTTCCTCCCAGTCCTGTCCTCCACTGTCTCCACACACCAACCTTGCAACTCACAGAGTGAACATGGATGTACACAGTATTCACAACATTTACACCTCCATCATACCCCTGCAGTGTAAAAACCAAAAGAAAAAAAAAAAGATCAGTTATTTTTTTATGGCATTACTATTGTAAGATCAGTTATTTTTATTCCTTAGAATTTATTTTCATTTCAATTTTTTTTTTTATTATTATTAAATCTTTGATAAGTCATTTTCAAAATGATTGAGAAGTTGGTTTTCCTCAATAACCAGCTATTTTTATTTGGCATTATTATTGTAAGATCAGGTATTTTTGCACAGCATTATGTGTACAACTATACGTAATCTAACACACACCTCACACTCAATGAACCATCTGAAAATAAAATTTTGACTTGACTTCACATGACTTGACTTGACAGACTTCAGCCTTCAACTGTCCCTTCCCACTGTCTTCACATGTCTGCCAATTCACCAAACCTGTGACATCAAAAACACACCAAATGATCACACCAAATTCAGCAAGAAAGGAAAACGGACAATTTTTAAAATGAACACTGCAAAAGATGAACACAAAAATAGACAAACAAAAATAACACCCATAAATACAAACATAAAAATAAACGACTTAACTCACAGGGGATGGCCAGTTCTCTCCCTTGTTTTCCCTACAGACGGCCCATTTGTAATGTTTAGTAAAAGAAAAAAAAAATTCATAAAAATTACAAAACACATAGGAAGAAAATGAAATTTTCTGAACTTATCAATAGCATACTGGGTTAGTACATATTGAAAGATTTAAGCTCTCACTTTAATATTTTAGCTTTGAAAAGCATGTAGAAAAAATACTCCGAATTTTGTACTCCATGTCACTACTCTGTGTCAGCTACTCTCTACTACCACGATCAAAGAGTTTGTAACATACGGAATCACCCGACAACACTCTGCATTCGACCTTGGACAGGCTCATGAAGCTATGCTAAGCTGCACTAGTCATAGTATCATGCGGACGCCAGGTGAAAAATCTGCAAACAGCAAATCCGCTATAGCCGACTGCCGTCCAAAACCATTGCTTAACACTGATCCGCTATAGCAGACAGCCGTCCTCTGAGAGTTAAAAAATGTATATTAAAATAATCTCTATAAAACAGAACTACCCCCTCCTCTCTCTCTTTCTCAAACATACACACACACCACTTACCAAATAAAAATGTGCCAGCCACCTGATTTGTCTGACTGCCTTGGATAGAAACCTGAAAATACAACAGAAACCAACATGAGAAGATGTGATGTCACTACCCTCCCCCTTCCCCCCCACATCCCTCCACATCCACACACTGATCACACACACACACACACACACACACACACACACACACACACACACACACACACACATCCACACCCACATACTCACCCACCCACACCCACAGTAATTACCTCTGCCACAGTCCTGACTGTCTTCCTCCCAGTCCTGTCCTCCACTGTCTCCACACACCAACCTTGCAACTCACAGAGTGAACATGGATGTACACAGTGTTCACAACAACATTTACATCATTATCATCCCCCTGTCATGTTAAAAAAAAGAAAAGAAAAAAATCAGCTATTTTTGTATGGCATTATTATTGTAAGATCAGCTATTTTTGTATGGCATTATTATTGTAAGATCAGCTATTTTTGTATGGCGTTATTATTGTAAGGTCAGCTATTTTTGTATGGCATTATTATTGTAAGATCAGCTATTTTTTGTATGGCATTATTATTGTAAGATCAGCTATTTTTTGTATGGCATTATTATTGTAAGATCAGCTATTTTTTGTATGGCATTATTATTGTAAGATCAGCTATTTTTGTACAGCATTATTTGTAAAACTATGCGTAATCTAACACACACCTCACAGGCAGACTTCAGCCTTCAACTGTCCCTTCCCATTGTCTTCACATGTCTGCCGATTCACCAAACCTGTGACATCAAAAACACAACAAATGATTATGCAAAATTCAGCAAGAAAGGAAAAAGTACAGTTTTTAAACTGAACACTGCAAAAAAAAGAACACAAAAATAGACAAACAAAAATAACACA
Source organism: Stramonita haemastoma (assembly GCA_030674155.1). Taxonomy (NCBI): domain Eukaryota; kingdom Metazoa; phylum Mollusca; class Gastropoda; order Neogastropoda; family Muricidae; genus Stramonita; species Stramonita haemastoma. The sequence goes on from CM060342.1 coordinate 38,510,527, forward strand.
CATAAATAAAAACACAAAAATAAACGACTTAACTCACACAGGATGGCGAGTTCTCTCCCTTGCTTTTCCTCACAGACGACCCATCTGTAATGTTTAGTAAAAAAAAAAAAAAAAATCATAAAAAATACAAAACACATAGTAAGAAAATGAAATTTTCTGAACTTATCAATAACATGCTGGGTTAGTATGTAACAAAAGATTTAAGCTCTCACTTTAATATTTAAGCTTTGACTAGAATGAATAAAATACTCTGAATATTGTACCACGTATCACTACTCTGTGTCAGCTACTCTCTACTACCACGATCAAAGAGTTTGGAACATACGGAATCACCCGACAACACTCTGCATTCGACCTTGGACAGGCTCATGAAGCTATGCTAAGCTGCACTAGTCATAGTATCATGCGGACGCCAGGTGAAAAATCTGCAAACAGCAAATCCGCTATAGCGGACAGCCGTCCAAAACCATTGCTTAACACTGATCCGCTATAGCAGACAGCCGTCCTCTGAGAGTTAAAAAATGTATATTAAAGAGATCTCTATAAAACAGATCTACCCCCTCCTCCCTCTCTCTGTTTCTCTCACACACACACACACACACACACACACACACACACACACACACACACACAACACACACACACACACCACTTACCAAATAAAAATGTGCCAGCCACCTGATTGTCTGACTGCCTTGGATAGAAACCTGGAACTACAACAGAAACCAACATGAGAAGAATGAGATGTCACTGCCCCACCCATCCACACCTCCCCCCCCGCCACACACACACACCAAAACACCCACCCCCACCCACCCACACCTACAGTAATTACCTCTGCCACAGTCTTGACTGTCTTCCTCCCAGTCCTGTCCTCCAGTCTCCACACACCAACCTTGCAACTCACAGAGTGAACATGGATGTACACAGTGTTCACAACAACATTTACACCAACATCAAACCCCTACCACCTTCTTCTCCCCCCCCCCCCCCCCTATTCTTCCCCATCATGTCCTCAGCTTTTTTATGCACCAGCTATGTAAAAAAAAAAAAAAAAAAATTTTAATCAACTATATTTGTACATTATTTGTACAAATATGCGTAATCTAACACACGCACGCATACACGTACACACACACACACGCGCACACACACATGCACACACACACACACACGCACGCACACACACATACGCTCGCACACACACACACACCTCAGAGGTAGAGTCCAGCCCCCAACTGTTCCTTTCCATTGCCTTCAGATGCCGACTTGCTAGTTCACCAAACCTGTGATATCAAAAATGCACAAAATTAAAAACACAAAATCAGCATACACAAAACTGAACATGAACCGAAAAGGAACAATTTTTAAAGTGAACAGGCAAAAGAATACACAAAATTAAACAAAAAAACCCCACAAAAATGAAAACAAAAATTAACTGCCTAAAAAAGTTTATTAAAAAGATCTCAATAAAACAGACTGCCTCTCTCTCTCTTCAGATGAGACTTTAAACCGAGGCCATGTGTGCGAATGCACGCAAAAAATCTTGCGCACGTTAAATCCTGCTCCATTTTTTGTAAGAGTAGGCCTTCGTGTGCAGGTGGGAACAGATGACAATATTTACATATTGCATACACACAGAGACTGGATGAAAGAAAGCACATGAGTGCTTATCCTATTATCCTTCATATAGAAAATAAAATAATAAAAAAATAAAAAATTAAAATAATAAAAATAAAACACACTCACATTGAAACACACACACACACACACAAACACACACACACACACACACACACACACACACACACACACACACACACACACACACATGCACACACACACAAAACTTACAAAATAAAAATGTGCCAGCCACCTGATTGTCTGATTGCCTTGGATAGAAACCTGGAAATACAACAGAAACCAACATGAGAAGATGTGATGTCACTACCCCCCACCCCTCCCCCCCCACACACATGCACGCATGCATGCGTGCGCGCGCGCACACACACACACAGAGTAATTACCTCTGCTATAGTCCTGGCTGTCTTCCTCCCAGTCCTGTCATCCACTCTGACCTTGCAACTCACAGAATGAACATGTATATAATGTACAAAATATCAGCAACAGTATTTTCAACATTATCAACCCCCCCCCCCCCCCCCAACCTATCCTCAGATGTCTTCAACTTCTTGATGCACTAGTCATGTAAAAAAAATAATTCAATTTTTTTCATACGACACTATTTCTACAAATAAATGGATTCAGTCATACACACACACACACACACACACACAAACGCATGCACACACACACACACAAACACACACACACACATATGCACACACACAGGCAGGGGGGGCGGATAGCCTAGTGGTCAGAACATTGCGCTGGCAATTTGAAGACCCGGGTTCGAGTCCGGTCGAGGAAATTTTATTCCTGGAGTTAACATCAGTGCCGACTCCACTCTCCCCAAAAGTCCTTCAGATGAGACTTTAAACCGAGGCCCCGTGTGCGAATGCACGCAGAACATCTTGTGCACACGTTAAATCCTGTTCCGCTTTTCATAAGAGTAAGCCATCGTGTGCCGGTGGGAACAGATGACAATATTTACAAAACTGCATACACACGGGGACCGGATGAAAAAAAGCACGATTGCTTATTCTGTTATCCTTGATATAAAAGAATAAATAAATTTTTAAAAATTAAAAATTATAAACACACACAAACAAACAAACGTACATGCGCGCGCACACACACACACACACACACACACACACACACACACACACACAGTGTACACTCACAAAAACAAACTGTTCTTGTACCCTGATCAACTACACTGAGGAATACATGTGCTAGAGAGGCTGTTCCCCTGGAGCAGTAGCCACCATCAGTACTGACAACACTGCTGACTGACTCTTACACCTGCAGTCACACCCTAACCCAGGTACTGCATGTACAGGCAGGCAGGCAGGCAGGCAGGCAGGCAGACAGGCAGGCAGGCAGGCAGGCAGGCAGGCAGGCAGGCAGGCAGGCAGGCAGGCAGGCAGGCAGGCAGAACATATTGCCTACACCTTAAAAAGCCGGCCTGTCTTTCCTTGAAGAGCAGGCAGCTATGGCCTGTGGAGTGAAGTTCACATCAACCCAGCATGCATTCTGGAGGAAGATGGGCTCCGCCAAGCTGAATGTGTCGCACATCCTGCCTGAAAACTAAAGTGTGCCAACCAATGCCTCCTCAAGAAGTGTGTGGAGACAGTCAGTGATGACAGGAGTCAGCCCCTACATGGGGAGTGTGAACACTGCAAAAACCCACAAAACAATTAATTTTTTATTCTTTCCCCCCAAAGTCCTTCGAAAGAGACTATAAACTGAGGCTGTGTGTGTGAATGCACGCAGAAAATCTTGTGCTCATGTTAAATCCTGTTCCACTTTTCGTAAGAGTAGGCAATCGTGTGCCGGTGGGAACAGATGACATTGACAAAACTGCATACACACGGGGACTGGATGTAAAAAAACACAAAAGTGCTTATCCCATTATCCTCGATATAAAAAAATATAAAAAATTAAAATTAAAATACACACACACCACACAACACACACACACACACACACACACACACACACACACACACACACAC
>CM060342.1:38519167-38525950 GCA_030674155.1 Stramonita haemastoma
TACGCTACTACAACTACTATTAATACTACTTCTCTACTCACTCCACACACACACACACACACACACACACACACACACACACACACACACACACACACACACACACACTCACTCACTGTCACTTTCCCCCCCCACTCTATGACTGTGTCCCTATCTTCCTACATGTCACAACCAACACACAAGGACAGGCGTGGGGTTAGACAGGATGGCAGAAAGAAAGGGGAAAGAAACTCAGAAGGAGTGGAGCGCAGACACACTGCAGACCTGTCCTAAGTATAGTCAGTCACAGACAGCGCTGGAAAAAGGAGTGCTGTGAAAACCTTGCAGAAACACAACCATGTGAAGACTGCAGTCCCTACAGAAGAGATTTTCCATCAGAAACACAAACAGGAAAACTTTCACAGAAACTGGAGCAGAAACATGCTAAACTCAGAGAGTCTAACTTTCAAAGATGAGAGGATATTTGCAGTATGAAGCCAATGTGTGTACACAACAAATGAAGTAACAATTCTTAAGGTGACAGAAAATGTGGAGAATAGTCAGGACGACACAAATCATCAACACTTCCATACAATGGGATGACAGTCAACCTTTCAAAGTAACATGTCTACCACAGAAAAGAGGGAAACACTCTGGAAAGATTCTCTTTCTGACCACTCAACAAACAGAAGAAATACTCTAAAGAGCTGGCTGCCTGTATCACTACAAACACAAAGGAACATGGACACTGACTAGGACTTCCCTGTACCAACAACTTGTATCACTACAAATACAAAGGAACATGGACACTAACTAAGATTTCCCTGTACCAACAACTTTTATGATCACTACAAACACAAAGGAACATGGACACTAAGACTTCCCTATACCAACAACTTGCATCATTACAAACACAAAGGAACATGGACACTAACTAGGATTTCCCTATACCAACAACTTGCATCATTACAAACACAAAGGAACATGGACACTAACTAGGATTTCCTATACCAACAACTTGCATCATTACAAAACAAAAGGAACATGGACACTGACTAGGACTTCCCTGTACCAACAACTTGCATCACTACAATTACAAAGGAACATGGACACTGACTAGGACTTCCCTGTACCAACAACTTGCATCACTACAATTACAAAGGAACATGGACACTGACTAGGACTTCCCTGTACCAACAACTTGTATCACTACAAACACAAAGGAACATGGACACTAAGACTTCCCTGTACCCAGGCTTTCTATTTCTGCCAGCACCCCCACTCAGCCCCTCCATTCACAGCAGACCTGCAGTGCCTCACTCACCTTGCAGGCACAGTTTTAGACTATAATCTTCCCCATGTCTTTGGCCTGTGTCTTCAAAGCAGCCACACTCACACTTTTGGAAGGCAAACTATAGCAGCGAAGGAAATTTAAAGCAAAGGATATTTACAGGTAAATAAATTTATCCTCTTATTGCCGTAAAAAAAAAAAAGGAAAACCAGTCTGAATCAAGGAGGACAATAAACTGAAGGGTAGATAGCGAGTATGAGGAATTAAGCTTGTATCTATGATGCCCAGAACAATAAGGACAATAAACTGAAGGGCAGATACTGAGTACTTATTCATTTATTTATTTATTTATTCATTCTTTTATATCAAGGATAATGGAGTATGAATATGAGGAATTAAGCTTGCACATATGACTACAGCTTTTAGAATCCCCACCTAAAAACAAAGGGGGGGGGGGGGGGGGGGTTAAAACACTAACAGATGAAAATGAAATACAATTTCTGAAAAGTCACAGAGACTTGGTCTCCATGAAATGTCACCTTCCCCAACTGTGTTTACAGGTCATTAAACCAGCTACCAGCCCTCTTCAAGAATTTTTAGCCTGAAATAATCAGGTGCTAACAACCCCCACCCCATCCACTTCCCCCCCCCCCCCCCCCCTCCCCCCCCTAGTATTTTATTGAGTGTGTTCATGTTTCTAACACTCTTTATCATCTACAAGTGTTTCGTTTATTGTTTTCACGATTCTAAACACACTTTATCATCTACTAGTATGTTGTTGAATGTTTTCATGTTTCTGAACAATCTCTTTCATCTACTGGTTTTGACTCCTGGTCAGCTTTCTGTGAGGCCCTTCATGCTGACGTGAACACAGGACCATACCAAGCCACAGTGTGCACCATCTGACCCTGAGGTCACCCACCACCAACACCTGTATAATTCACATCCTTCCAAATTCCGACTCTTTGACAATTTTTTTCAAACAATGGGGTTTGGCCAAAGAGAGACAGAGAGAGAAAGAGAGAGAGAAAGAGAGAGAGAGAGAGAGAGAGAGAGAGAGAGAGAGAGAGAGAGAGAGAGAGAGAGAGAGAGAAGAGAGAGAGAGAGAGAGAACAAAGCTAAACAACCGTATCCATCAGTGATAATGAATAATTATATCTTTGTACTCTTCAGAGAAAAAGACTAGAGCAGCCTAATGAAAGATGTGATAAAATAGAGTAGAAATTTCCTGAGCGCTACACAGTCTTGTTCTAGGTCTACAGTGCTACATGGTCATGTACTCTGTTTAAACCACTGCAGAATCATGTACTAGTCACACTACCAATCCTATTCAGTCACTGCAGGTACAGCTTAATGTCCATTGTGTGTAGTATTACTATTAAACCAGTCAGTCAGGCAGTATGGCTGTGACTTTGGGGAACAAAGACCAATTCATCAACATCTTTAAGTCACATGTCAAACAGATTTGTCTTTTTCTTTCTTGACTTTTCAGTGCAATGGAATGTTGTTATGTTTTACAATACTTTTTGTTGGACAGAGGAAGGAAAGCTAATCCATAATTATCTATCAGAATATACTTTTATCACATGTTTTAGAATGTGGCCAACTTAGCTGGAAGGAAGGAAAACTGACATTGGTTAAAGACTGTCCAAGTTTGACTTTGTCAGGGGAATCTTGTGCAATGATGGGAGCCAGGCATGGCTGATACTACATATTTTTTTGGGAATAAGAAAATGGAGCTGCGAAGAAAATCCAAAAAAGGGAGCCACTTTAGCTTACTTCTCACTGAAAGATGAGATAGTTTACAATGAAAGAATGACTTATCACCAGAAAAATAGAGAAGAGAGGACTTCACAGGTATAGGCATGTTTTCCAACCTTTGTAAGAAAATAATCCCTTATTGAAGAAGCCAACAAGAGAAATCCAACTTGCTGGTAACTGACTCTGTCCTGATGAACACGTCAGTTCTGCACACATCTACTACAGCGAGGCTGAACTTGCACATGTATAAAGGACATGCAGCTAACATAGAGACAGATGTTTTTCACCTGCCCAGTGTAGCCAGTTGAGGCAGCATAGATGTGTGTGGTGTGTGTGTGGTGTGTGTGTGTGTGTGTGTGTGTGTGTGTGTGTGTGTGTGTGTGGTGGTTGTGTGTGTGTGTGTGTGTGTGTGTGTGCGCACACCATAGCTTCCCAGCTATTTTCTCTGTTGTGTGTCTGTACATGTGAAAGCAGAAATGTGCAAAGTCTTCGTTGTAGTAAAGACAAATTTCTTGTGAGAATCAAAGTCTCATCTAATGTTTGCCTGCAAATACACAATTTTACCTGGAAAAAAACTAATTTATGTTCAAAGCAATTGTCTTTCTCATGTTCAAAGCATATTGACGAAAAAAAAACAACCCCGTGTGATAAACCCCCACCTCAAAGACCCTCCAGCACCACAGGATCACCCCCTCAGAACTATCAAACGACACCAAAACCATCCCTCAAGACATCGCAAGTCCATCCCCCCCCCCCCCATCCCCCTAAAGGATCAACAAAGTTGTGTGTGTGTGTGTGTGTGTGTGTGTGTGTGTGTGTGTGTGTGTGTGTGTGGTGGTGTGTGTGTGAGTGTGTGTGTGATGTGTGTGTGTGGTGTGTGTGTGTGTATGGTTGTGTGCTTTGCTTGTGCGTGGTTTCATGCATGCATGTGCCATAACACGACCCCAAATTTCCCATAGCCTCCGGCCAGGCGCCATTTCTTAAGAGCACGACAGGAGCTTTTCTCGAGCCTGAGTGTTGGTAGACTAGCGGTACTCCCTCTTTTAGTGCTCTTGCTCCACGTTGCTGACCATGCAATATGGGGAGGGGATGGGAGCTTTCAGCCAACCAATCACTCCTGTGGAGGCTGTCCACATCCCGGGGTGAGTAGTGGTGGTGTGGGGGTGGAGGTGGTGGGTATGTGTGCATGCCTGCTGCGTGCATATATGTGTGTGTGTGTGTGTGTGTGTGTGTGCGGCTGGGCGGTGTGCGGCATGGTGAGTGTGAGTATATGAGTGAGTATCGTGAGTTGTGCTTGTGTGTGTTCATGCTGCATGTGCATGAACACGACCCCAAAAGTTTTCCCTAGCCTACTGGCCAGGCGCCATTTTCTTAAGAACACGACAGGGCTTTCTCGAGCCTTAGTGTGGTAGGCTTAGCGGTACTTGCCTCTTTTAGTGCTCTTCTTGACGTTCTGACCATTCATATGGGAGGGATGGGCACTTTCAGCCAGCCAATCACTCCTGTGGAGGCTGTCCTCATCCTAGGGTGAGTAGTGGTGGTGTGGGGGTGGGGGGAGGTGCAGTGCAGGAAGGTGCATGTGTGAATGTGTGCGTGTGTGTGAGTGTGAGATGCAGGTGGGTGCTAAATGTGGTGTGGATGTGTGCTGATTCTGAAAAGGACTTTCATGCCCTTTAGTGATGTTTTATGAATCCCATTTGATAACCCTAAAAGAAAGAATCCTGAGTTACTTTTGGGTGCAAGGGAGTGTGGTTTACCAAAGGGGTTCACTGCTGACAAATGTGTCTCTTCAACACTGGTTCTGAAAATGAATTTGGAAGTCTAGCAATGGAAAAAAAAATTATTTGGGTTGAACTCTCTCTCTCTCTCTCTCTCTCTCTCTCTCTCTCTCTCTCTCTCTCTCTCTCTCTCTCTCTCAGGGCTGGATTTTTTTTTAAAAGTCATTGTACCTAATGTGTTACCACCAGTAAATAAAATTTAGTCATCTTTATCTCTCTCTTAGTATCTTCTGCATCACTAATCCCAACACATGTACTTACATGGGTACATGCGTGCGTTTGTATGTGTGTCTTTACATGGTAAGGGTGTGTTGGGGGGGGGGGGGGGGGGTACAAGCTGGTAAATTTACACACACATGCCCACTCAAAGTAAGGTGTTGACATTCTCTTCTGACAGAACTCTGGATGAAACAAGAAGATGATGCAGAAGAGAGCCAATCAGTTCAGAAACTAAACGGAAGAAATATACGATGACATGCATCTGCTGAAGCTTCCTAACAAATGCTGCAATAAGCCAACACTAAACCTTGTAAAATGTGTACTGACTTTAAGAAAACTAGGAATGATACCAACTTAGAGAAAATTGGGATATTTATATACACATACACCTAGAGAAAAGCCAGTCACTAATCCTTTAAGGAAATACTGAGCAAAGCTTGGCACAAAGGACTAGTCCCTGCACTGTGAAGTGACAGGGAGGCATCAGAGAAAATGAACACAACACTCTACACCTAGGAAGGATGCAGTCTGATCCCTGTCTGGCCTTCCCAGTTCCACAAGATTTTTTTGTTTTTGTTTTGTTTTGGGGGGGGGTATATATCTATGTCTAAAATACTATATGTTTTAGTCAAATATAAATGTAGAATGCTGCATAGTGAAAAGATATAGCCTAAATTTACAATACTAGTCACATATATTCAAGTTTGAATTACTGCATAATCATAATACCTATGTTTAAAGTCTAGAATAGTACACTACCATATATTTAAATCAAAAGTGCTATTGTCATGTATTTAAGATAACGAGATACAATCACGTATTTAGGTTGAAGTGCTACAGTCATGTATCTAGGTTAAAGTGCTATAGTTCAAGTGCTACAGTCATGCACCTAAGTTCAAAGTAACGAAGAACGGGTGGCAGGAAATCAAAGAATGTCCAAAGGACACTGTACCTAACCACAACATGCCATGAACAATTCTAACCTCCTCAGAAAAACTGAGGCTGATGATGAACTAGTAGAACTGGAACAAAAGAAGTTGAGCAGCAAGAACTAAAACAATACATGCTGTAGTATGGTACCAGATCTTAGCAGTACTAAATTAGGTAGGGGTGTGGTGTGTGTGTGTGTGTGTGTGTGTGTGTGTGTGTGTGTGTGTGTGTGTGTGTGTGTGTGTGTGTGTGTGTGTGTGTGTGTGTGTGTGTGTGTGTGTGTGTCCCATAGACCAACCTGTATCTCAGAAAAAAAACAAACATCAAAACTCTATTTAATAAAAGAAGAAGAAAAATAAATAAAGCTACAAGCCAATGACGGCCATTTGGACGGCTTTTTACAGCCTCACCCAGTCATCTCCCAAACCTGAACACGAGTTATCAGCTCTCTGCCTATGTCCATCTGGAGGTCAATTCAACAACTCTTCAATCCTAACACCTGAAGACTGTTATCACTGACCAAAGCTTACTAAGACACAGCCTTACATTTCAAACTGTTACCTTCTGGAGTTTTTTTTTCTTTTTTGAAAACACCCACACTGTAATTCTAAACATTCAACAACATACCTGTCGAGATCTTTTGCTCTTTGTGTGAGTGTGAGTGTGTGTGTGTGTGTGTGTGTGTGTGTGTGTGTGTGTGTGTGTGTGTGTGTGTGTGTGTGTGCATGCATGCATGTGTCTGTGTGACCTGTGTGGAGGTTTTCTTTTAAATTTTCATTCATTTATTTATTTTAATATCCCCTGATTTTGCTAGCTAAAAACTCC
>CM060342.1:38526050-38538550 GCA_030674155.1 Stramonita haemastoma
GGTTAAAGGTTTTTTGTTGTGTTAGAATGTATAGGTGAGGAATAATTTTTACCTGACAGTGTGAAAAAGGTGGTCCATCTATCACAATAACATCGAAAGATTCTAGCAGAGAGTAGAATCCGCTGTTCAGTGCTAGAATCTTTCATTTAGGCATTTATATTATTCATTGAATCAGTGCTGCAGAATTGAATTCTGTGAGCAATGGTGAAGAAATAACTAATATTCTTGTGGTGCAACGGGCTATCAGATGCTTATAGACTTGAATATGACAGGCATTGCTTCATTCTCTTAACCATCTTTACTGTAAAGAAGCAAATGTATTGAAAACTACTGACTAAAAAGATGGACATTTTCAGAGTTATATAAGCTGTTCATGGTAAACTGATGGGATTGTTTTCCTGTGTAAGGTAAAGTGATGTGATTGTCTTCCTGTTAACCCTCTTGCATTCGGATTCTCTGAACACAAACTGCCCCTAGATTTTGCATTCCATCACGAAATCAGGTCAGGCACACATGCTCCCTCACCTATTCCTCCTTCTAAGTACATACCAGCAGCTAGAATTACTTCCAGACTCTCAGCAGGCTTTGTACCTCAGGCCTGATAGAGCTTTGACATGTGGTAGCAATTAGTGATGGTCACAGCATGATAGAAATCTACTGTGTGTAAATCCCGTTTCAGGACTAAAGGGGGGCAATTATTCAATCCCGGCAAAATCACATACGGGACTAAGAGGGTTAATGGTAAACTGATGTGATTATTTAAAAAAAAAAAAAAAAAAATCATGTCCACACACAGCTCTCATCACTGTCCATTTATACATCATCGTTATTGTTGTTGTTACAGCCGGTGACAACTCCCATGATGGGCGGCATGATGACGCCCTCATCCTTCGCAGGGCCCCCCGGAGGGGGAGGAGGGTCCATGCCCACCCCTGTGGGGGGATCAGCCGCCACCCCCTCCTACCACCCCACCCCTCGCCACGCCTGGCCGGGAGCCACCCCCCCACCCCGGCCAACGCCCGCACCCCCGCACCCCCCCACCCTCCCCACCCCCCTGGCCCGCACGCCCACACGAGGCACGCCCATGCCCGGAGCCTCGCCCGCACTGGGCAAGGGGGTGTCTTCGGGCGTGGCCAGTGCTGGCACAGACTGGGCCAGGGCGGCCGAGCTGTGGGCCAAGCAACGGCAGAGCGAGCTGGCCGAGATGGGCACCCACAGTCCTCGGGGGTCCACCCCCAGAGGCACCCCCAGGGGCACCCCGCGCTCCACCCCACGCTCCAAGAGTCCTCGCGTCTCCGCCTCTCCGGCCGTCTCCGCTGCTCCGTCCACGTCTTACGAGCAGTATAACGGAGATTCGCCGCAAGGGGACGGTACCCCGCTCATTGATGAACGCTAGCTGGGGGTGTGGTTGTTGTGTGGTGGTGATTGTTGTGGGTTGTGTTGGGTGTGAGTGTGATAGTGGATGTTTGAGCGTCTGTACTGTGTGGGTGAATGTGCATGCTGCTTTTGTGTGTGTGTGTGGTAAGTGTGTGTGTGTGTGTGTGTGAGAGACTTTTAACATATGTGACGCTTCACCGCGTAAAGAGTCGCATTGCACCAGAGGTCAATTTTTAGTTATTGACAAGTTATTAATCTACAATGAAAAGGCTATTCAATACGAAAAATAACAGATTGAAAATCGGACATCTCTGTGCAAAGTTATTACAAATTGAAATGATAGACTGCAGGACGTGACAAAATGAGAAACGGGTAAGTTTATTTTCGTAACTGGTTGTCAGAATGAGGGCTTGGGTATTTTCAAAACACATTTAAAAGCAACAGGAATAAAAATTATGCCTTGATATTTCATTACAAGGTAGATATAAATGGATATAGTTTAATAATCAATCAAAATATAAAATTTGACAACTGACTGTAATGGCTCCTAGCGCAAAACTGGGTAATGTTCTAAGCGACTCATTTTGTGGTGAGGCATTACATATGTTTTCTCTGTGTGTGTGTGTGTGGATAAATGTCATGATCAAGGTGTGATTGATGTGTGTACTGAGTGGTTTGTCAGGACAAAAGTTTCAACTGGAGATAATGTTGTATTGTTCGTGAGGAGAAATGAGTTCCCTGAAGACAATGAATTGCATGCTCAGCTGGACGATCGACAGTGCGAACCTGCATTCATTCATCGTCACTTTTCAATACAGTGTCTGCATCAGCATGTTATTGGTATGATAGTGTTGTAGCCGAACACAAAGACATAAAAAAGTGTCTCCTAAAAAAAAAAGAAAAAGTGTCTCCTTTGCTAGAGCTTTGTGGTTCACCAGTGGTAAGATTTCTGTGTATCTGACTAGTCGAGGTAGCCATTTTCTTTTCTTTTTTTTCTGACTTGAAGATCTGAAGCATGACACCAGTGTGCATACATTTTCTTATTTTGTCAATCGTTCTTACTGTCACAAATGGCCTACTCTTCAGAAAAGTAGAATGGGCTTTAATGTGTGCACAAGGTATTCTACATGCATTTACTTAATGGTGCTTTGGTTTATAGTCTTATCCAGAGGACTTACGGGAGAATGGAGTCGGCACTGATGATAACTCCAGGGGGAAAATCCCTTTGAATGGGGCCTCCGTTGTGACTCCATCCCAAGCCGTCAAATTGTAATGGCAATGCTCCCAAGCTTTTTAATATAAAATTGTTAAAAAATAAACGTATAAAGACAGTGAGGGTTATGTTCAAGATTTGAAGGTATGTTGATTTCACTGTCGACAACATACAAGCTATAGTACAGGTCAAACAACGGGTCGGTTTTAGGGGCGGGGGGGGAGTATGGGTGTACTGATGATATTTCTTCAATTCCATGAATGCGGACATGCCAACCTTTCACCTTTCAGTGGAAGCTATTCCTCTTCAACTGCAATCTATATCTGTTTCTCCTTCCTCAAACAATGACACCCCCCCCCCCCCCCCCCCCCCCCCAAAAAAAAAAAAATGCAGTAAGCTGTTATTGTCACTTCATCAATGACTAGTCGGACTTTATCCACTCTTCTGATGTACTGGATGATCAACATCTTTTTTTTTTTTTTAGTCAACATCTATCTGTTCTGTCTATCCCTTAGTCTGGTGACTGTGGGGGCACCCCTGAAGACTTGACAACCAGTTCCTTCCATTCCTCTCTCTGTTCTGTCTTTCTCAGGGTTTCTGTCCATTAGCGGAGAGTCAGCATGGTACATTTTTTTCCATGTGGCCTAACTGCTCGCTGTTTAGGTAATCATCTGTTTAGTTTACAGCAGCGTCTGTAACTCCTCAACCATCTCCATTGCTGCTGTTGTCAGTAGGAGCTCCTGGTAAGTATCTGTAAAGAGCCACAAATATTTTCAATGATAAACTTTCTCTGATAAACTAAGTGGGGACCGTGTGGAAGTTTGAGAATGAAACCTTAACCTAAGGATTGAAGCAAAGAGAAAACGTGAATGGTTAGACATTTGATGATGGACTAAAAAGCTGAACTCAGTGCAATGTTCACCAGTTTCATGGTGGCCGTGTTGTGTGGATCTTTACATGAAGGATCTTCAGTGTTATATCAAGGTCGCACAGTATCATGAACTGAGTAAGAATGCTGGGCGTTTTGTAAACGCCGTATATTCTGCTTCTGCTGAAAGTGCGTTCAGGGGTTGGCATGTCTGCATGTGTACAATGTGACTTTCCATTGTGCAGAGTGTTGGTGTACTGATTGTGTGAAGCAATTTAACAGCCGTGACATGAGCTGGAATAAATACTAAAAAAATATTTGTGACTGCTTGCTTATTATCTGTGTGTGTGTGTGTGTGTGTGTGTGTGTGTGTGTGTGTGTGTGTGTGAGTGTGTGTGTGTGTGTGTGTGCATGTTCCTTTTAAATATGTAAGAAGTAGCTATCAGTAATTTGTATATATAGCAGAAAGATGTTTATCATAAAAAGAACTATGAATGTGTAGAAAGGTTTTGGAAAATTTACAAGACATAGTGTTGTAAAGTCCTTTGAAAGTTCTAAGATATTTTGAAGACAAATTCATCACAAGTGAAAGGTCTGGAATTCTGAAACTGCTGTGTGAAAACCTTACTTGGGGATTCTTTCTAACTAAACAACCAAAAGAGCCATCATCATCCAACAAGCTTTAAATTAAAAGAGTTTGCAAAAGACTTTAGCTGCATGTTACAAACAAATTCACTTAGGAAAACAAATTCACTTGCATGCAGGGGACGCGCTCTCCCCGGGAGAGCAGCCCGAATTTCATGCAGAGAAACCTGCTGTGACATAAAGTGGTACAAATACAAATTTCTCAAGGAAATAAGTGGTGGCATGTATAATTATCACATGCCTTATTAACACAGATTTTCTCAAATTAAAGTTAGCTAAAACAGAGTTCACTGTTGGGTACTTCATCATTTCACACAATGGCAGTCACTGCCCATACATTCCTCTCTCAGCCAAGTAAACTCAAAAGCAGTTAAATGTTCCATTTTACTAATAAAGCATTGTTTATTAATTTTTTTAAATTTTAAGTAAAAAGACAAATCTAGGCATCAACCGCCACCTTGGTGCAGTGGTTAGCGCCTTGGATTTCGGACTGGAAGGTCGCAGGTTCGAGTCCCATAAGAGTCATAGGGATTTTTCGGACTCCGGCCAGCTCCTACACAAAGTGAGTGTGCTGTGGGCTCAGTGAGGAGACTGGGACCACACAGTCACGCTTCATCCACTTTACGGATGCGAATTTGAGAGTGTTGTTCTAATTACCTGACCAACACTGCAGGTGTCTGTATCTCTAGGGCCCGGTTAACATTGGATATACTATGACAGTAAGCGTAGAGTACAACCCTGTCAAGTAGTCTCAAAGCGGATGCACTTCCACAGCAGCATCATTACATCATCCCCATCACCATTGATCATCGTGCAATAATAAAAATTGCCTCTGAATGGGTGGCTCCCTTTGCTCTGGTCTCATGGTGACCTCAAATTCGGTTTCCTTATGCGCTTCTGTGCCTGTGTTGAGTTTGTGTCAAAGCCTTTGGGGTTGGAGGTTTGCGGGGAGACCGTCGTTGGAGGGACGTTGTGGTGGTCGCCACCTCAGGTGGGTGACTCACTCAGTCTGGCTCCGCAACTGAGCTAATACTGTCGTTAGTAAGGGGCCTAGTAGGTGGTGTCCTGCTTATGTTAGCTCAGAACAGGCACCACTGAACACCACCAAAGTGACTCAGCAGAAGTGCAGGGCCCGTCTGGCTGGTGGCCCCATGGCGTCCTAATATTGATGAGCTACCTGTGGACTGCCGATCCCAGGGATGAGACAACGAATGTGGGTATGGCTGTGGCAGGGAGATTGAAATGAGCGTCGTGGGAACAGCAGTACGGGGACGTTACAGAAGACGATACAGCAAAAAAAAAAAAAAAGAAGAAATCTAGGCATCACAAATACAAATCACACAATGACATTTCATTGCTATAAATCATTTGAAAAGTTTTAATATCAGAAACAAACATTCACATGCGAAGAGCACATCAAAAAGGTAAAAGAGAAATAAAATGATGTACTACATACAGATAAATAATTTCCAAGAAATAGTCTACAGATGTATAACATAAATTACATAATGGATTTCCACACTTACCACAACTTAAAACCAATTATTTAACACAACAGCAAAACAAGATCATTATACACTGATAACAATTTCATCTCCATAAGGGCTTCACTGCATAGTAAACTGCATCAGTTCTTTACAAACTTTCACATTTTAAATCAACCACAGAAAGAAGATTTCAACAACCACTTTAAGTACAGAGATAACCACTTAAAATCGAAAAATTCTTGAAAAGGGAAGGATATGAAACTTGTAGAACAAAAAAAAAAAAAGAGAGAGTATTTATAGATATAAATATACCAATATTTACATAATAATAATACATGGAATTTATAAAGCGCTATATCTTGTAAAAACAAATCAAAGCGCTTGCATTCGACCTGTACAACACACAAGCAATCAATAATTTATTTACTAATTTATTTATATAACATATTACATACAAATATATATATATATATATATATATATATATATATTAAAACTCAGTATCACATATCAGTAAAAAGGGAAAGGGTGTGTTCATTTGAAATATTTTCCTTCTGTAAAAAGCTGAAAAAGCAGGATGTTGATACTTTTAAATAATGCCTCAAAGCAAAGTATACCAAGATTTCTGATGGAAAAAATGGAATCACAAGAGAGCTGTTGGTATTTTTAATGTCCAAAAGCAAAGGATTTTAGACTACATGTGCAAAAATTGAATACAAGGAGAATATTAATATTTTAAGATAATGCCTCAAACCAAATAATTGGAGGGGATGTCTTGTGGAATGCTTTGTTCTTTGGTGATTGATTAGTTTATACGACTTATCGATTGTCCAGAATCTGACTTTTAATTAAATTACTGAAAAATGAAGATTTACAGTACTAAACACACACACACGGATCCACATTTAGACACATGTGTGTAATATTTCTTTACTGTTCAAATAAAACGAGAAAAACTCTTAGATTTCATAAAAGTTTTCGCTAAAAGTTCTATTTAATGTTTTACAGAATTTTTCACAATTATCTTAGTCCATAAGACTTCAGCAAAACATGACGGTAGTAAGGAGAAAAAAAAAGATTGTATTAAATGTGTGTGTGTGTGCGCGCGTGTGTGTGTATGTGTGTGTGAGATATGCTATTTTTTTAGCAGTAGTGTTTGTTATATCGATAATTTATCATCAACCTGTAAGATTTTTTTTTGTGAAGAGGTCAAGAACAGACCGTAAGTATAATCATCATCTTCATCATCATTTATCATTATTATCAAAATTATAATAATTATTATCATCACCATCCCTATTACTTTCAACGTTATTACAGCTCTCATGTTCCTATTCTTCATGTGATCATCATTACCGGTACCATCATTATCAATCATCATTAGTATAAAATTAACAAATTGAGCTGACATACACCAAAAGCAGTCCAGTGAACTTTGTCACACAACCCCAAACGCGGACACTGACCTGAACACCCCCCCCCCCCTCCCCCCATCACCACCACTACCACCCAACAACCTCCAAAATCATTGCTCTCACTTGTTACCCACACGCCATCAAGCGGTGCCTGCCATCTGTTATGACATAACACCCCCACCTCCATGACCTTTCACTTCCTTGCCAGGTTTGAAAGCTCGTATTAGACAATATCCTAGGTCTTCAACATCACTGAATGGACCGTATAGATCTATTCAGTTATATTAGAACTAGGTTTGCCAAGACCACACAGTATTGGCACACGACTGCCATAAACATGGAGAGAGAGAGAGAGAGAGAGAGAGAGAGAGAGAGAGAGAGAGAGAGAGAGAGAGAGAGAGAGAGAGAGAGAGAGAGAGAGAGAGAGAGAATTACTTATTCACAAAAAGACCATTGGTCCATACATGAAGGGGATTGCCGAACTGCTTGGTATTTTAGTGGGGGAGAAAACAACAACAACAAAGACTTATGGTAACAAAGTAGTATAGGCACCCATCAGTCTCTGAAAACTGTGGAGTTGCCCTCTAGTCTTTAGAGCACAAAGCCTGGGTAAGTATGTCTGGAGGGCAAGCTGTTACCCATGTAGCAGACCCCCCCCCCTCTCCACGCCACTGGAATGATCCATTGGAAAGGCAATGACCCATACGAATGGTTCCAGTAATGTCACAGGAGCCACCAGAACGTTGCCATATACAGCCCCAGCCACTCTGGGACTCCAACTCCCCAGTTTTTCCTCAGGGATGGTGTCTAAACACGACAACTGTGTGCATGCTGTTTTTTTTTGTTTTTTTAAAAATAATTTTGTCATCCGCTCCTACCGGCACACGATGGCCTGCTCTTCCGAAAGGCGGAACGGATTTGTAACGTGTGCTCAAGATGTTCTGCGTGCGTTCGCACACGGTGCCTCGGTTTATAGTCTCATCCGAATGATAACAAAAGAGAGAGACTTACAGACAGAGAGAGAGAGAGAGAGAGAGAGAGAGAGAGAGAGAGAAGAGAGAGAGAGAGAGAGAGAGAGAGAGAGAGAGAGAGAGAGAGAGAGTGGTGTTTACGTCAGTCAGCAGTTCAGTGCAGTGCACTTTCGACACACAGGATCCGTCTATAGTATTGTTGTCGTGACATTCAGCGCTTGCATGATTCAGGGAGACGCGATGGGAATAACTTTGATGCTGTCTCTCTGGAGAATGCTTTAGGTCCTGTTGTTCTCAGGACTTTACCATCCAATCCAATCATGTTGCTTAGAGCCCCGCCGACCACATAGGCCATATCGGGGCTGTCACCTCGTCATATTTTAAAACTCGTATTAAAAGTGTGCGACTATGTACAGTTTCAAATGGGGTATAAAACAAACTCGACTGTCTTTGCTTGTATCGACGCCCCGGTCAACCATAAGGGTCAGCCCAGGATGGCCACCGCGTCGTGGGAAAAGCCACATCGATCACACATAAAATGAGATAAAACCCAAACCAGATTCCTTAAAACAACCTTGTCCTTAGAGAACAACCATACCACTTTCGCGCATACTGACGGAAAAAGCCCGATCAAGTAAATCTAGATCCAGTTGTCAAGGTAAGCAGTGGTCGATGCTTGGTTGGATACAGCGAGTTGGTGATGAAATATAGATGACGTACATATTGGAGCGATCTCTGTTAAACCTCTGATAATGGTTCTGCTAATGCTTCCCTTGAATAAAACATGGATCTTCACTGTGCTCGGTCTGCTTGCTGTAAATGCAAATGGCTTTTTGGATCTTTTTCTTGGCCTCATTTGAGTCACCACTTTATAGACTTACATTGGTAGTGTTATTATTGTTGTTATTGTTGTTGTTGTTGTTGTTGTTGTTGTTGTTGTTGTTGTTGTGTGTGTGTGTGTGTGTGTGTGTGTGTGTGTGTGTGTGTGTGTGTGTGTGTGTGTGTGTGTGTGTGTGTGTGTGTGTGTGTGTGTGTGTATACGCGCTAAGTCTCTTCTACAGTAAAGCAAACATGCAAAATTATGCATTTATACTCTATCTGCTTTGGACAACAACAACGGGATTTTTTTTTTTTGGGGGGGGGATGTTTACTATTGGTGGGTTTTCATTAGACATGTGAGGAGAATACGGATCGCAAACTGATACAGAACAAAATAGTGTATAATCATTTTGTAATGTAATAATGATAAATGGAATTCATATAGCGCTATGTCTTGCAACAAAAACAAATCAAAGCGCTTGCATTCAACCTATTCTTACACAAGCAACCAGTATCAATAGTTGTTTTTTTTTAATTCACACACACACACACACACACACACACACACACACACACACACACACACACACACACACACACACACACACACTAATTACGATCTATACATCTAGTTAGTTGGGTTTTGAATCCATACAAAGCAGCGTAAAAAAGGCAAGCAAGTGATTGTTACACAGATTTGAAGTAAAAACATCATTTCATTATGAATCAAAACAGGCAGGCTGGTATTTAAAACATCAAGAGAAAAGACATCAAGTCATGCCCGCCCCCCCCCCCCCCCCCCCCCACCCCCCAAAAAAAAAAAACACATGAAAATCCATCCTATATAGTACACAATAATTTGGCTAAACAGGCGAATCAAATTTAAAAAAACCTTGTTTAAAAAAAAAATCCTACATCAACATATAAAAAAAATAATTTCTTTAAAAAAAACACAAAAAAAACCCATCCTTCATTTTAATAACAACTCCTATGAAAAGAAACCCCCCAAATCACCACCACACCCAACTCTTCAACATTGCACAAAGCTCAATCATCACCAAAACACAGGGCGGCGAATTCATTTCATAAATTCCCAAACCAGATCCATCCAACCAGGAGAAAAGTTCAAAAACCCTCGACCTTGACCCTCATAACCAGGTCAGCAGTGCCCGGATGCCGAAAGCGGCAGCCAATCCCAGCCCCAGACAGGAAGCCAGGCCCCGTGAGGACAGGGCGGCCTGTCCGCCATTGTCGGCCATGCAGTCTTTCTTCAGGGCCTTGATCTCCTCCATGAGCTGCTCCGCCACGCGCGAGGTCAGGTCCTGCTGGACCTGGCGGCTGTTGGAGGTCACGCGCCGCTCGTGCAGATCCTGCACGGGGCGAAAGTCGTTGGAGATGGACACCTCCACGCTCTCCCCGGGCCGCAGGGTCTTGAGGGTGCGGAAAATCTGCAGCTGTGGAGAACATTAATGATTAGGATGGAGGAGATGGGGAACGGTTAGTCAAGCCAAGTCAAAAGGGGGAACAAGATAGCCTAGTGGTCAGAACATGGGATGGGATAGGATAGCCTAGTGGTCAGAACATGGGATGGGACGGGATAGCCTAGTGGTCAGAACATGGGATGGGATGGGATAGGATAGCCTAGTGGTCAGAACATGGGATGGGATAGCCTAGTGGTCAGAACATGGGATGGGATAGCCTAGTGGTCAGAACATGGGATGGGATAGCCTAGTGGTCAGAACATGGGATAGGATGGGATAGCCTAGTGATCAGTACATGGGATAGGATAGGATAGCCTAGTGGTCAGAACATGGGATAGGATAGGATAGCCTAGTGGTCAGAACATGGGATAGGATAGCCTAGTGGTCAGAACATGGGATAGGATGGGATAGCCTAGTGATCAGTACATGGGATGGGATAGCCTAGTGGTCAGAACATGGGATGGGATAGGATAGGATAGCCTAGTGGTCAGTACATGGGATAGGATGGGATAGGATAGCCTAGTGGTCAGAACATGGGATGGGATAGCCTAGTGGTCAGAACATGGGATAGGATGGGATAGGATAGCCTAGTGGTCAGAACATGGGATAGGATGGGATAGGATAGCCTAGTGGTCAGAACATGGGATGGGATAGGATAGCCTAGTGGTCAGAACATGGGATAGGATGGGATAGGATAGCCTAGTGGTCAGTACATGGGATGGGATAGGATAGCCTAATGGTCAGAACATGGGATGGGATAGCCTAGTGGTCAGAACATGGGATGGGATAGCCTAGTGGTCAGAACATGGATGGGATAGGATAGCCTAGTGGTCACGTACATGGGATAGGATGGGATAGCCTAGTGGTCAGAACATGGGATGGGATAGCCTAGTGGTCAGAACATGGGATGGGATAGGATAGCCTAGTGGTCAGAACATGGGATGGGATAGCCTAGTGGTCAGAACATGGGATGGGATAGCCTAGTGGTCAGAACATGGATGGGATGGGGTAGGATAGCCTAGTGGTCAGAACATGGGATGGGATAGGATAGCCTCGTGGTCAGAACATGGGATGGGATAGGATAGCCTAGTGGTCAGAACATGGGATGGGATAGGATAGCCTAGTGGTCAGAACATGGGATGGGATAGGATAGCCTAGTGGTCAGAACATGGGATAGGATAGGATAGCCTAGTGGTCAGAACATGGGATAGGATAGGATAGCCTAGTGGTCAGAACATGGGATAGGATAGGATAGCCTAGTGGTCAGAACATGGGATAGGATAGCCTAGTGGTCAGAACATGGGATGGGATAGCCTAGTGGTCAGAACATGGGATAGGATAGCCTAGTGGTCAGAACATGGGATGGGATAGCCTAGTGTCAGAACATGGGATAGGATGGGATAGCCTAGTGTCAGAACATGGGATGGGATAGCCTAGTGGTCAGAACATTGCGCTGGCAATTTGACGACCCGGGTTCGATTCCCGTTGGAGGGGATTTTTCTCCTGGAGTTAATATCAGTGCTGACTCCACTCTCCCCAAAAGTCTCTCGGATGAGACTGTAAACCGAGGCCTCGTGTGCAAACGCATGCAGAACATCTTGTGTACACGTTAAATCTTGTTCCGCTTTTCGTAAGAGTAGGCCATTGTGTGCCCGTGGGAATAGATGACAATATTTACACAACTGCATTCACACGGGAACTGGATGAAGAAAAAAACACATGAGTGCTAATCCCATTATCCTCGATATAAATGAATAAAATAAAAATAAAAATAAATACTTGAATCATGCCCTGAAGGGCGATTACACTACTGTCAGGAGTATCGATACCAATCATAATTTTTTTTTTTTAAAAACAAGACAGCTTACATTTCATATCTGTTGAAGCATTCTAAGATAACTTTCAAATGAAAATATCACACACACACACACACACACACACACAAACACACACACACACACACACACACACACACACACACGTACGTACGCGCACGCGTTAAGCTACGTTCACGCTAAACCCGCCAAATTGCTGTCAGCCAGTTGCCGTCAGCAAATTGCCGCCACCAGTGTTCACGGTAGAGCCCGAAGTTGCTGTCGGGCAAATTGTTGTATTATTAATATTAGGCTTGTGGCCACATTGTGACTGGATAGGTTTCATTAATAATTATATTATTTTAAGGAAGTGTTTTTTGTGGGTGTTTAGTTGGTGTTTTTTTTTTTTT
>CM060342.1:38543550-38547277 GCA_030674155.1 Stramonita haemastoma
GGCAGGCGAACGTCTTAACCATCCTGCCACCTTCCTTCCCATGTTGGAAGGCATTTTTCCTCTCTGGAGTTAACATCAGTGCTGACTCCACTCCTCCCTCAAAGTCCATCGGATGAGACTATAAACCGCGGTTCCATGTGCGAACGCTTCTATCACAATTTACGTTTGAAAAAATACACAACCCTTTCTACCTTTAAGAAGAGTAGGTTGTGGCTGGCTAGCAAGTAGGGATGTCAATCATTAAAAAAACATAACAAAATCCGCATGCACATTGGTGTCGTGCTGGTTTAAACAGAGTTTATTCGAGAAAAGTATCACCAAAATACAAACGTTAACTTTGACAGGGCAACCAGTAAACTTAAAATAGTCCTGTCATAATTTACACCACACACACACACACAACACACACACACACACACACACACACACACACACACACACACACACACACACATTGTGACGTATGACCACAGTATTTCCAAAAGATGACAGATTCATTTTACTATAATCAGCCGAAAATCGCACGCACACGTTAAAACCCGTTCCGCCTTTCACAAATGCAGGTCTTTGTGTGCCGGTAGGAACCAACAACAAAACCGACAAAACTGCATGACCACTGGTAATGGTATTCAGACATCAGCCCTGAAGTCGGAATGCAGCTACCTTGATTGGGAGTAAACGATCACAATTCCAAAATCTCATCATTGGCGAACTTCGGAGCTTTAGCTTAGAAACGAAAACTAAAACCGAACCGACCCCTCCCCTCCCCTAAAATGAACAACCTTTACCTTTGTGAATAATGTCTTTGAAGTGAGAAAGTAGACCGTCGTAATTTTTGTTGTGTCGGCCCAGCTGTTTAAAAAAAAAAAAAAAAAGATTAGGAAATGTCTTTAATAACTGTCCCCACACACGCATACACACACGAACGCACGCACACACACGTACACACATGCACGTACACACACATGCACGCACGCACGCACGCAAACACATACTCACACACACACAAACCAAACAATAAGGGAAAATATCCGAAAGGAAAAAAAAACTAAAGTGAAAGCATCGAGATAGAAGAAAAAACAACAATAGCAATAACAACAGAAACAAAACAGACCAGAATGTTTTCTGCATTAATTTGTTCCGCTATTATATCAGTCCATCATAATATTGTTTGATTGCCCTGTGCTCATTGCCTCGTATAAAAGCAAAGGGATAGATCTAAGCGGAAAATAAGGAAATATCCCAAGTGTTCTGTATGATTCCGAGTCGCATGTCCTAGTATCAGTTGCAGAAAGTATTTGCCAGTCACCAGTGGGACATTTACTGTAAATGAAATTTTTAGACTTATCAGCAGCCAATATATTCTTCATCCTTCCACCTTTCCCCTCATCCCCCTTTTTTCTGTACATTCTTAACGTGTATGTACCATTGTCTAAATCACCTTGAAGTGAATCTGTTTATTTGTCAGTCACAGCAGATTCCTCTGCGTGAAATTCGGGCTGCTCTCCCCGGGGAGAGCACGTCGCCACAAGTGCAGCACCTACCCATTATTCTTTTTTTTCTTTTTCCTGTCTGCAACTGTATATGTTTACCTATCAGAGTGACATTTTTCTACAGAATTTTGCCAGGGACAACCCCCCTTGTTGCCGTAGGTTCTTTTACGTGCGCTAAATGATGATGTGTAACACACGGGACCTCGGTTTATCGTCTCATCCGAAAGACTAGCGCCCAGACCACCACTCAGGTCTAATGGATGGGGGGAAAAAGTTTTGGGCCCAAACGGGATTCGAACTACCGCACACTCCGACCCGGACTTTTCGTTTTCTAGGCAGGCGCGTTACCAACTAGACCACCGATGGACACTACATACATACATACATACATACATACATACACAATGAGAAGAAGAAGAAGAAGAAGAAGAAGAAGAAGAAGAAGAAGAAGAAGAAGAAGAAGAAGAAGAAGAAGAAGAAGAAAACCGACTTCACCTTAAAGAAAAATCCCAGAACTGCTAAGCCGTATGGTTTGGAAGAACTCTGCGTTTTGTTGTACTTGTTCATGTGATGTACGATGTGCATCTGTACACAGTTTCATCACACGATTTATGAACAAACAATACACTCATTTGCACGTACACACACACACACACACACACACACACACACACACACACACACACACACACACAAACACACACACACACACCTCTCTCTCTCTCTCTCTCTCTCTCTCTCTCTCTCTCTCTCTCTCTCTCTCTCTCTCCCTCTCTCAAACGATTTGAGGGAGAGGAGATGGGCGCCGCCCTCAATATGCTGGCCCCTAGAGAAGCTGACGTCTCTGATGCCTCGCTCCCCTACGACCACATAGGTTATGGGACACCTTTACCCTTTTTTTTAACCTTACACACACACACACACACACACACACACACACACACAACGCACGCACGCACGCACGCACGCATACACACACCCCACCCCCACAACACACACACACACACGAGACCCCCCCCCCCCCCCCGACACACACACACAAAGCACTTTCCCACTCCAACCCACCTACACACACCCATCTCTCTCCCTCCCCCCCCCCACACCTCACCTCACCCCCCACCCTCTACCCCCCCTCCCCTTCCTTCCTACCTCCATGGGGGCAGTGTGGTTGTCCATCTTGTGTTCGGAGCCCACGTCATTGGCGGCCCCCCAGTGGAAGTGGAACTGATCCAGAATGTAGTCGTCAGGCAGACTGCCGCCCCGCAGAGTGATGGGCTCGCCTGAATACTTCACCTCCGCTAGGAGAGAGAGACACACACAGAGAGAGATTGACTGACTGACTGACTGAAGAGACAGAGAAATAGATTGAGTGACTGACTGATTGATTGATTGTTTGGTTGGTTGATTTGATTAATAATCTTTATTTCCAGAATTCAAGATTACAAGTGATGGGCTCGCCCGAATACTTCACCTCCGCTAGGAGAGAGACAGAGAAATAGATTGATTGGTAGATTGATTGACTGACTGATTGATCTTTTTTTCTCCAAAATTCAATATTACAAGTGATGGGTTCGCCCGAATGCTTTACCTCCGCTGGGAGAGAGACAGAGGGAGATTGACTGATTGACCAATTGATTGACTGACTGATTGACTGACTGATTGATTGATTAATAATCTTTATTTCCTAAATTCAAGATTACAAGTGATGGGCTCGCCCGAATACTTTACCTCCGCTGGGAGAGAGACAGGGAGATTGACTGATTGATTGATTGACTGATTGACTGACTGATTGATTGATTGGTCCGATTTTCTCGTCAAACGTGGAAGTAAGGATATGGCTGGGAATCGAACCCAGGACCTCACGAGTTACTTGTTAGGCAGGCGTCAGGGCACCAAACCCTCTTGATCCTCAAAATTATTTCTTTTCTCGTTTGCTTTTACACCGTCAGATGTGTCTGGGAAAAATAATACCATGTCCTTAACAGCTCCTCTCGTGGGCCGTACTAGCTTGGTTTGCAGGGTTATCTCCGTCAGACACACAATATTCCTCAGATTCCTCAGGTATAGTGTGCATCTGTGAAGGATTCGAAAGAGTTAAAAAAAGAGAGAGAGAGAGAGAGAGAGAGAGAGAGAGAGAGAGAGAGAGAGAGAGAGAGAGAGAGAGAGAGAGAGAGAGAGACAGACAGACAGACAGACAGAGACAGACAGACAGAGAGACAGACAGACAGAGAGAC
>CM060342.1:38547377-38552377 GCA_030674155.1 Stramonita haemastoma
TTTTGGGTGATTTTTAAAGGCCCCCTCTGTCTTAGTGGGGTGGTAAAGGGATTGAAGAAAAAAGGGGGTTTATGCCCGGGCAGTAGGGTGAAAGTTTTCAGTGTTAGATTTCTGTGTGTGGTGTGTGTGTGTGTTGCAGGAAGTGGGTTTGAATTGTATGTGTGCATCATAATAAGTTGTAGGGTGCAGTGATGCATTTGATGTCTATGTGTGAATGCATGTTGTGAGGGTTAAGGACCCTCTGTCATAGTGGGGTGGTAAAGGGATTGCAGAAGAGGCTGGTCCATGACAGACAGTAGAGTGCAGTTTTCAGTGTTCAGATTTCTGAAGATGGTGTCACTACGTGCCACACTTCCCATATATCTCAAAGTACGTCTGGAACGCACGCACGCACACGCACACACACACACACACACACACACACACACCACACACACACACACACACACACACACACTCACACACACACACACACACACACACACACACACACACACACACACACACACACACCACTCACTCACTTACTCACTCTTAGTAGCTACTGAATGACCCAGTGTGCCAGATAAGTCTCAGGTGCATGCATGCTGGATATGCTGCCACAAACTTGTGGATTGCTGGTAGGAGTCATGAGATGCTTAACATATACTATATGTCATCTTCTGTATGTGTGTATAAATGAAGGAAAGAAAAGGCATTGGCAAGTCTGGTGAGTTGACCCAAGAGATCATGAAAATGCCCAACATTTTCCAGCAAAAGTTGCAGATATTTGAACCTGTGATTGGGATTAGAAGTCTCTGGCCCTGTCCACTTGGCTTTAAGGTCAGGCTTTGGGCATCCAGTGATGGAAGATGTGCTTTACAATCATGATCATGGAAAGTGTAGGCACTGTACTGATGGAGGATTCTGTGCTAGACAGTAATGATCATTGATTGAAAGTGTAGAATCTGTGAGAATAGCGCGACAGGGGTATCAGACCCAGCAGTGATGTGGAGTTCTGTTATTATCCCTATCTGAGCACACAGAGATTCATAGCAACAGCAGTTGTAGTGAATGAAGTCCGTCAGCAGGCAGGAATCTTACTGACCCTGATTCTGTGGTGTCAGTCATACTGATGTGTCAGGGGTCTTTCTTGATGACTGCAGGTAATACAGGTCTGTAGGACTTCAGTTCTTTATCTCTCCTGTGACCTTGAGGAGGGCCGGGGTGTTGACCAGTTTTCTTCATGATAATCAAGTGTTGGGGGCCTGTCTTTCTCTGACTGGGGGCATGTCTAGAGCTGTGGCTTCATTTACTTCTGTGGCCAGGCGTGGGGCGGTTTTAGGACTTTTCTCTGTAATTATATCTTTGTTCTTTGTTATTTTTTTTTTTTTTTTGGGGGGGGGGGGGTCCTTTATGACTTTTCTCTGTAATGATATAATTTTTCCTCCTGATTCTTGGCTGGATCTCCAAGGTTCACGAATGGTGAGATTTTGCATACGCGACCTTTTTTGCCCACATGAAGGTAGCTGCATTCCGACTTAAGAGATAGTGATATTTTTTTTTGCTGTTACTTACATGACCAAGGAGGGGAGAGGATATTTTTTTTAGTAATGTGACTAAGTGGGGGGGGGGGGGGGGGGGGGGGGTGTGTCTTTTTTCATGTGCTTGTGTTATTTCGGTGGTGGTGGTGGTGGGGGGGGGGGTCTATGACTTAGCCCTGGAGTAATATATATGTGATAGAGGGAGTGGTGGGTTTGTGTTTATATGACTTTTTGTTTCTTGTAATATGTTTGTATTGTTTGTGTGATCATGCGAAGTACTTCATGACTCACCACTTCTACACAGCTGTCATAGAATGTGACTGAAAAAAATGTGATCAGATCAATGCGCAGTTTATAGCCTCAGATCACAATAACAGAACAGGGAACAGTCTATAGCCTCAGATAACAGTAACATACTTCACAAATTATCTCACCTTACTCAGTCATCCATGACTCATTCGCAGTTGATTTTTTATATAGTTTGAAAATTTGCAGCACCTAACCAAATTGATGATCTGAAATAAAGCATTCTTGTTGATAGTGTTCTTGACCTTAAAGAAGAAATGATGGTTCCGGTATTGTTATATGGTTGTGGAATTTGGGGATGTGAAAATATTGCTATTTCAGGGGGGGAAATAGCTTGTTAAAACAAAACCAGCTTAAAAGAAGCATGGTGACTAATCTAATGCATGGTCTGACTGGACTGTGCCCTATGACTGTTGTTATTGGGGCAAGATTAATCAGAGTTTGGACTGATCTGATGATTGACAATTCTGACAAACTTTCATCAAAATTGTGACATGTATTCATACAAGAAGAGTGTATTGCTCTGAATGGATGGAAACAAAAGACATTTTAACAGAAACAGGATTTGACTGTGTATATTAATCCCAGTCATTGATTAACAAAGACAGGTTATTATGTTATTAAAGCATTCAGAGATCATTTTTAAAATGATGATAAATAAAGTACAACAAACTAGTAACTACATATTCTGTTATAACTTTTTTTAAGTTGAAAAGAGGAAGGTTTATATTAGTTGCCATTTAACAGTATAATTTCGTTATTGAAATTTGTTTGTAGTAATCATTAATTGCCAGTTGAAACTGGACAAGTGAAAGGCATTGTGCTTTAAAACTGGCTGTGTATCCATTGTAATATTGGTAATGAATTTCACTTCTTCACGGAATGTCTTTACAAGTTTAAAGAACTTGGGAAAAGTGTCACTTCATAATTGAATGTCTTAAGTTTTCAGAACATAGCGAAAATGTTTTATCTTGCAACTTTTTGTATCCAAGATAAAATGCTCATGTTTTGTTTGTTTTCTTCAGAGAAAACAACTTTGTTAGAATCAAGGAAATTCATGAGTAAAGCTGCATTACATTGTTAAAAACACAGACTATATATATTTGTGACAGGCAGTAAAATATTTTTGTGAATTCAAATTATATATGTTGCAATTAGTTTTTACAAAATATTTGAAATGAAATCTTCCATGTCCCAAGAGTGGTCAAAGACTAATCTTGATTTTTAGTCCATGCAAACCTGCATTTTGACATAAAATCACGGATGGTATTTTATATGCTTGTGCCTTCAGTGCCTAGGTTTTATCCCAGTTCTTGATTAAACCATTAACACTGGGGGCAACAACAAAGTGAGAGGCTGTATGATCAGTGGCTTTCCGCACTCATGGAATTCCACTTTACAGCTTAGTCTTCAGTGATTAACTATGACTCTCTGACTGGGAGGCTTGACTTGCACAGTCCTTATGCACTGCAGCCCAGGGGGCTAGTTCGCCTTTGGAGCACATCTCCAACGCTGACTGTCCTTATGCCCTCAAGGCCGAGAGAGTGAGGGTGTGCTGTGGGCAAGGCATCTCCACTATAATCAAATTTTTGCCCCATTTCCGAAACAGCAGCTGCCTCTTCTGCTGTTTTGGAGGTCATCGTCGAACACGACGGACAAACAAAACATTTTATATGCTTAAACTGAGGGATGATAAAACAGGTTTTCATTCTCTCCTCATCAAAGATGTGTTCAGCTACCTGATGCAATTCTTGTTGGTAATACCATAGGGGTTTTTGTTGTTGTTTTTTTTTTGGGAGGGGGTTTGTGAATCAGCTAAAACTCTTGGTGTTGTTCTTGACTATGAAGTCTGAAAACCCTTATTGCAGATCTTACACATATCATCAATTTGTAATTTAACTGTATCAGTTCTGAATATCATTTTTTTCCCACCTCAAACTACACAGACTCTCATTTCAACGTCTGTACTAAAAGGTCTGTATTGATTACTGCAACAACCTCTTGTAGGCTGTCCACAAAAGACTTGAAAAGCTCCAGAACAATGCTGCTGTTTTAATTCTCAGAACTTTAAGACTATGTACTGATCATGTTACTCTACACCTTAATTTGCTCTGGCTTAGTTAGAACCAAGTACAAACAGCACGCCTTTTGCTATGAAGTATAATGCAGTTAGTGTATCTGGGCCCACACAGAACCAAGAACAAATAGTATGCCTTTGCTATGAAATATAATACAGTTAGCATATCTGGGCCCACACAACATTCTGACTTATTTTATTGAGAAATGCTAACCATCAAGGAACCTCCGCTCATCTGAAATTCTTCCACTGTCTTCCACATATCCGCAGGTAGTCAAACTTTTAGTGAAACCGCGTCGTGTGTGCATGCATGCATGCTGTGTGTGTTGTGTGTGTGTGTGTGTGTGTGTGTGTGTGTGTGTGTGTGTGTGTGTGTGTGTTCGTGCTTGATTTCACTTAAAAACAAAAAAAATGTGTTTAGTACTATGAGCTCTTTATCAGGAGACACACTGTAAATAATAATAATTATTATTATCAATATTATTGTTGTTGTTTTTTGTTACCACTCAGATTTATCTGATCATTTTTGTGAATCCTTTATTTCACTGATGTAAGAGTTTTTGACTTGTTGGCTGGCTTTTTAAGAGCATATGCATTTAGCGTGAGCATTTCTTGAGTAAATTAGGAGGACGGGATAGCCTAATGGTCAGAACATTGCGCTTGCAATTTGACGACCCAAGTTTGATACCGTTCAAGGGGATTTTTCTCCTAGAGTTAAGATCAGTGCTGACTCCACTCTGCCCAAAAGTCCTTCAGATGAGACTTTAAACAGAGGCCCCATCTGTGAATGCACGCAGAACATCTTGTGCACGTTAAATCCTGTTCCGCTTTTCATAAGAGTATTATGTGCCAGTGGGAACAGATGACATTAACAAAACTGCATACACACAGGCACTGGGATGTAAAAAAAAAAAGCACATGAGTGGATGTAAAAAAAAAGTACATGAGTGCTTATTCCATTATCCTTGATATAAAAAATATATATATATATATTGGATAACACTGACCTGTTTTTCTGCTGCTGCAGACCCCCTGTGTTGGGAGGAGAGTCTGTGGAGCAGCTGTCCTGGCTGTGTAGTCAGGGATGTGCTTCC